>JAHWFO010050892.1:0-17273 GCA_023313115.1 Rhysida immarginata | reverse complement strand
ATTAAGGTTACTTTCTCTTGTCTCTCTTCTTATTTCGATCTGTATATGTTTTTTTTTTGTTGTTGTTGTTTTTTTTTGTTATAATTAAAAAGCAATTAATTTACGAAAATTCTCCTTTATAAATTCCTTTATTTAAGGTAAATAAAATAAACCTTCATTTAAGGTAAATAAAATAAACCTTCATTTAAGGTAAATAAAATAAAATATACATATCAACAATAATTTGGACTATAATTAATGAACTGTATATTTTATCTTAGTTTCTTTACTTTAAAATTATAATTTATAAATGAGAATTTTCGTAAATTAATTGCTTTTTAATAAAAATATAAAGAAAAAAGCAAAAAACAGATAGATCGAAATGGAAACAGACAAGCGAAAATAAACCCCCCCCCCCCCCTTTTTAAAATAACCCTCATTGTTGTTCTGGGGCGAATCTATTGTTTCATAATTTATGAAAGAAAAAACATGCCTGTCAGTTGTCGTGCATATAATTGCACAAATCGTTTTTTAAACGGATCCAATATTTCATTTCACAAGTAATCATGTGTATTAATCATATGTTAATAGTTTAATACAGTATGTGTATTAATAAACTGATTATTATCAGTGATAATTATTTTATTCAACTGAGAATTATTTCCTCCTTTTTTTTGTTAAAAAAAAAATTGAGTACCTTTTAAAAGTATTTTAGGTTACCAGATTTTCTTTTAATTTAAAATTTTAAAATCAATTAGCTAAAATTTGATAAATTATGTTAGGTTTGTTTATCAATAGTAAGAAACACTTTTAAATATCTTCCCAGTTTAAATGTTCTGACTTTATCAACATTCCATTATTGTCAGATAAACAAAAATTAAAATGACATTTTTTTTATTTTCTTAAAATAATTTTGTGACACAGCTTGTTAAATATTTTAAAGTATAAACATCTAATTGATATTTCAATAAAGATAAGTATTGTGATAAACATTTTTATTGTGATGAATACATTAAAAAAAGAACTGTCACTCATAAATGAGCACCAAGCTCGTATAACCAGGTATAATATTTGCACAATAGATTTCCAAAGGATGACATTCTTCGTAAAAAGTGGATACATCTTATTAGGCGTAAGAATTGGAAGCCAAACTCTTATTCTTCAGTTTTCTTCATCTATGCTTTCACTTGTCTCTGGCTAAGCCTCCATTATTACAATAACGATAGGAGTTGCGAATTGTAGGCGCTCTTTTAAAAATTCGTAAGGCATTGAATCAGCTATTGAAAGTCATTAAAAGTATACGTTATCGTTAGTTAATGCAATAAAGTTTTTTTAAAAAAATCAGAAAACAGGTTACGCTTACTAATACCTCTCGAAGTCATCTACAAAAACAGATGAAATAACATTGAGAACCTACGCCACCTTACGTTTCTGCCATCCCCATAATGGAGACCGCTGCACTTCCGGTGGCACCAGTAGCGCTCAGCAAAATGAATAGGGCACTGCCAGTCTCTTATTTTCATTTGTCTCTGGTGTGGTGGCATTCGTTAAAGAAGGGACGAGGGACGAGCCAATAGAAACGCGTGAGAGGAGTAGGAAGAGAGCTAGGAACAAAAAGACGGAGAAACAAGGAGAGCGGTTTTGTCAATCAATGAAGAAGGACGGAAAAAAGCATTGTCCGCGCCCAATCGACCTTCCTGGGAACCCAGAGACAAGAGGGGCTTCTAGGCGAGCATACGAGCAACAGGTTAGGATTTCTTCTATTTATTATTTTCGAGAAGCCACGAGTAAACCTCGTTGCCGTGCGTTTCGCGGGAACCGAGAAGTTTATCCCTCTCGGGTCCCACAAGAGGAGGGAGGTTGACGGCACGGCAATTATAGTAGGCGCTCAGATCTGAGAGAGCAGCGTTCGGCGAGCACTTTGGTACTTCCGCCTGAGAAGAAAACGTGTTCGGCACGCAACGAATGGTGTAAGCAAGCTTTTCTTTTTCTGAGTGCTCAGATAGAATATGGTGGCGCTCACTGCGATGCGAAGCTATCAAAAAAGCTACGAGAGCCAAATTATGGCGATGCCCAGTGTACCTTTTCCTCCCTGGCCTTATGGTATACTCTTCTCGCGATCGAATATTAGTCATGCTGAGTTGTTCATTTCATGCAGATTTTTATTTCATGTACACTAAAATTAGTGACACCGCCGTTTCTTCTCAATATTTGTAAAGTCGGTAAAGCCATTTCTTTCCGAGATAAAAGCGCGTTCGGCAACAGTCACTCAGACGCTCAGAAAAGCAGTCAGATACCACGTAACAGTTCTCTCAGATCTGAGTGCCGCCGAATGCGCCTAGTCTGTTAGACAAATAATCCATTGTCGGAGTGCTTGGCAAGGATACTGCAGACTTAGTCGTCGGGGGCAGTGAAAAACCTCGTAGAGGACGAGCTTAAAGGGAAGCTCGTGTTCCCCCTCGAGTAGCAGCACGGAGCAATCTCTAGAAAGCATACAGCCACAGATTACCTAGTAGACAGATGAGACATAAGCCTTTTTTAACATGGGATGATTGGTTGCGCTTTGACGGTCGCGCCCTCAAGTGAAAAAGAGGGGAATTACTTGACAATGTGTACTCTGCTATGGAAAAACAGTGTATTTGAGTTCCAAAATTAACTGGAAAAAACGAAATGAAAGTAAAAAAAAAATTGATAAGTAGAATTATTTTAAACCTTAGCCATGTATTTTAATCTATCTTGACTTAATATTTCATTCACATTTCATTCATATTTCATTGATAAAATACTGAAGTCAAGTAAAGAGCATTCCCCGTTATGTTGTGGAAAAGTGCAAGGAGCTCTCTTCTCGCCAGAGCATTCACAAGTCTGCTATTTTATAAGCAGTGGGTAAAAAAAAAAAAATTGACAGAAAAATCTATGGAAGTTTGATAAAATTGAAATATTTTAAGGTAAAAATGCAAAACTATAAACAGTCTTTTTATTACTACAGGAATATTACTGTAGCAAGAACGGAGGAAGATAGGTATACAAAATTTTTGTCTGTAATTGCTCTCAAGTAAAGAGTAGAAATCTCTGTTGAAATTAGATTATTTTTACACCAAATTTTTAAGTGATTTTCTTTTAATAAGTGTTTATTAACGTAAATTATTAATGAATTATTTTTGTATAATATTACAGCACTAGTTTCTTAATTTTCTATATATTAAAAGCCAATAACACATTTATGCGAGTTGCAGGTAAAATTAAATTATTTTTCAAATTAAAATGTTAAAAAAGATTAACAGTATTTTTATTATTGTAAGTATATACCAATATTTACAAATGCAGTTGAGCAATAAGAATTTTTTATTTATTTTATATTAAAATATGAAGCAATTGTTTTTTATAATAGTACAATAATAATAATAATAATAATCTTTTTTATTATAAATTTTTTAAGATTTATCAATAAAATTAGCTGCTTCAAATTTAGTTTTTTTGGAAGTTGTTTATCAATTTAAATAAGGAAAAAATGTAGAGAAAATATGTTATATTGAAAAAAAAACCCCACTTTATTTAAAACTTTTGAGAGATTGTGCAAGCGAAAAATGTAAAAATTTTCACAAAAAAAACCCAAAAAATACAGGAAAGCAGACGAAACATAGTTCCCATGGAATTTCCATGGCAGGGAAACATGATTAGTTCCCCTCTTTTTCACCAGGATCGCTGCATGCCAAGCGCAAACGCTCACACCCTCTGTTGTATCTGTCTACTTGGTAATCTGTGATACAGCCTTTCAACCTGCAGGCTAATTCCCCAACATTACCTTTACGACAGGAGGCAGCAGAAGGGTCTCAGACGGATACCGAGAACGCAAACGCTGGTCGCATCAACCCACAAAGCTGTAGCAGCGTATGCGCGCCGCTTGCCAGTAAGCTGAGCGTAGCGCGTTGCGAGGCGAGGCAAACACATTGCTACCATCATATAGAGGGACGGCACCTGACGTCAGAGTCATAGCGGTGCCCTCTCTCCATGAAGTCAAAAAGTTTGGAGTGGCAAAAGGAATGGTCGTGCTATACTTTTAAGCTAGTTTGATGCATCTCTCTCGACGAATTTTTACAACAGAAATTAATAATGGTTAAAAGCTGCGTGGCATGGGGATGCCAAAACAGGTTTAAAAAGGGTTCAGGGGTATCATTTTACTCATTTCCAAGGAAAGATGTAAAACGACGGTAAAAATGGATCAATGCTCTCGGGCGAAAAGGGTGGAAGCCAAACAAGTATAGCTGGCTTTGTTCCCAACATTTTGTAACAGGTAATATATTTTGTTAGCTTAGTCACTTAAATTTTAAATACAGGGTGTTTCAGAAATCCTTTTACAAACTTTTAGGGGGGTAATATGGGTGATTCTAAACAAAAAAGTTCATATGAACATCGATTTGAATTTGAACGCTGAGATTTGAACAAAAAAAAGCTGCCACCAAGATTAACATGTTAATAACTCAGGTTCTATAACCTCTAGGATGATGAAATTTGGACAAATAATAGGGTACATAAAACTGTGTATGCCGTTAAAATTTGATCGAATTCCAACGAATGGTTTCCAAATTACGCTCTCAACATCATAACTTGTGCTGGTTAGTTAGTACTCGCATGTGTGCAGTGTTAGCATTCAAATTCGGACCTATGTTCCAAAAAAGTTTAAGTATTTTTGAAACGCCCTCATTTATTTTTTTAAATAAATTGATCATAAGCAATTTTTGCAGGGCGGAAAAATGAGGATCCAAGTCATCCAGACTTCGTGCCTTCGATATTTAAATTCGTCGGTAATGACAAGTTACTTTCGCTGAGGAAAAAAGTCGATAGATTTAAAAGGACAAAAGAGCAGCAGGAAAAGAGAGGTAAACGATTTTTTTTTTCATTAAAATAAGACAGCATAAACAGCAATCTTTTAAAAATTTGTTTTGAAAATATTTTGTCGTTCTCCTTTTACTGTAAAGCAAGAATAACTTCCACCGAATCCGAATCCAATGATAAGCCAGAACAGCAACAGCAACTTCATCTTGCTTTGGAAAGTAAGTTCTTGTAACCCCATAACAAAGTAAAGATAAGTACACATCCTTCCAAAAATTTAAGACCACTTATTAAAAAATTTTGCTTCTCTTCTTCAATGCATGATCATCCGTCATCGGTAAATCTAAAAACCATTGACATCATTGAGATTGCAGAGAACCATTGCGCTTTCATATTTCTTATTTTTGCAATGCAAAAAATAAAAAATAAAAAAAATAAAGTTATCTATCTAGGTTCAAAAAAATAAGATCAGTTGTCTATACATATCATTAATATAAGACCATATGTACTATACAGGGCAAGTCAAAATGATGGACCTGATTTTAGACGATGTCTAATGAATATCGTAATGGGAGACCTGTCCTTCGAAAGGTTAACTTTCACAGTTTAGTTGCTGGCCAGGTGGTCGAGAGGGCTAGGGCGTAGGCTTTCTAGATCTCGAGTCCACCTGGTCGTGGGTTTGAATCCCGCCTTGGGCATGGATGTTTGTGTTGGTCCCGGGCTGCGTACAGATAAAGATTACTTGTTTAAAAGGTGCAAAAAGACCTTAGTAGATAACGCCAAGAATTCTAATAAACCAAACCACAGCCCAAGTGTCTACATTGTCCGATAAGTTTTCACTGATATTGAGCGCAACAAGCTATGAAAGGTTTGGCAAGAGATAGACTATCAGCTTGAAGTGCGTCTGGTTACGCAAGGTGCTCACATTGAACAACTGTGATATGATGCGTTTTGAAGTAAACTTTGAACATTTATCTTTCGTAACACGCCTCACAATACCATATGTTCATTATATTTCACAGAGTAAACTTCTGAAATTGGATCTATCATCTATCTCATTTATTTCTGTAATATTTAATTTCATTCTCCCCTAACTTTAGAAAGTTCATTTAAGTGCTTTGGCATGCTTGATACAAGTTGAGGTTATTTTTCCCCATTCTTTCACAAATAAATTTTTTAATTGATCAGTAGTGGTTGGCTTTCTTCGGTGTACTCTGCACTTTAATATTCTCAAATGTTTCTCTATTAGGGACAGATCAGGACTATTTGTAGTTTATTTACTTTCTTGCCAGCCATCATCTTGGATGCCTTAGCTATATGGCAGATTGTCTCAGCTTACTGAAATACGAATCTGCGTGGCAGCTTCAACTGACGAGTCAAAAGAAAAATCATGGATAAGAACTAAAAAATTTTAATGAGTGGTCTTTAAAAATTTTTGGCAGGGTTTGTTAAGCTTATGTAAGCTAATAATTTTAATTGCTCATTATTTCAACAGATAATAATACAGAAAATCAGGTTGAAGAAGAAAGCGCAATGCAACACCATGAATTTTCAACAGGTAATCTTGAGATTAACACTTGTTGCTGAACTATAATTTGTAAACCATTAACTGGGTTATATTAGAAATATAAAAGTCTGCAATTTCTTTTTAGTGAACACAGAGGTTAACACGGATATGACACTGAAAGATGTTTGCAAGCTTATTGAAGGTGCAGAACACATTGACAGCTGCAAGGCTGAGTTGGAGAAATACAAACAAGCGACACAAGTCATGCAAACCGAGATACATAATCTATCTTCGAATGTGTGCTTATTAGCGAGAAGCACCTCAAGGAGGACCCAAAACTATTAAAACTTTATACCTCATTTACTTGTTATCAGAGATATGAAGTGGTATACAATTACATTAAATCTACCACATCAGTTCCTATATCACTGAAACTATCAGGTCATCAAGAATTCATTTTAGTGCTTATGAAGTTAAGATTAATCTTGCTGTTTGATGACCTGGCATTTCGATTTCAAACATCACAGCGCACCGTAATAAGAATTTTTAAGGCATGGATAAATGCAATGTTTTTGTGCCTTTCACCACTCATTGTAAGACCTGAAAAAGATGTCGTATTACAAAAAACTCCCTGTTCCCTTTAAAAACGATAAATTTAAAAAGTGCATTTCCATCATCGATTGCTTTGAGATATTTATCGAGCGCCCTTCAGATCTCAAAACTCGTGCACAAACATGGTCGAATTATAAACACCATAATACTATCAAGATTTTGATCTCCATTACTCCCCAAGGAGTGATTTCATTTGTTTCGAAAACCTGGGGAGGACGTGTCTCAGACAAACAGTTGACCCAGCAATGTGGCATTCTGGAAAGATTGATGCCTGGTGACTTGATTATTGCTGACGGGGGCTTCACAATTGAAGAATCCGTCGCAATGTATTCTGCTCAAGTGTTGACTTTCTTTTACAAGAGGAAGAATGCAACTCAGCCAGGTGGAAATTGATTTGTTCCGTGAACTGTCCAAAGAATTATTGGGATGCTACGGCAGAAATACACCATCCTTCAAGGAATCTTTCCAATTTCTATGTTAAAATCAAAAAGTGATGTTGAGTTTGCTTTCATAGATAAGATTGTTAGAGTTTGTGCTGCATTATGCAACTTAAATGAACCTATTGTTCCTTTTTAATTAAACATTTATAATAAATAAAACTTGAATTAAAAACAAAACGTTTTTTTATTCATATATTTCTTTACATTTAATAAAAATATTTACATTTCTTTATATGTACTGGTATCCATAAATAGGTCACTCTTTAAATTTTTAACAAGATTCTCCCCTTCCCCATTTAATTCTTATTACTGAAGATGGTGTAAACTGAAACTAGTCTAATCAAGAAATTTATAAACATTATTGCCATACTCAAACAAAAAGGAAAAAATTACCAATTATTACCCGTGGATATGATATCAGTAAAACACGAGAAGCCAACCGCTTTTCCACAACAAGGTTTTATTTACCACGAATACTTATTTTGAGTGCTATGCACCTATTTTTCAACATGGCTTGCATTGAAAATTGGGTGCATAGCACTCGAAATACATATCCTTGGTAATTAAAACCTTGTTGTGGAAAAGCAGTTGGCTTCTCGTGTTTTACTGATTTTTGCCATAAGTGACCTATTTATGAATATACAGTATCATCATTTGCAATTTGAGAACTTCAACTTATAATTTTTTTACATGCTGGACAAAACCACTGTCTTTCTTGAAGGTTTTTTTTTTTCAGTTGTACACAGCTGAAATGGAACCATTTATATTGACAGTCTGCATTGTCACAGTGGATCATTTTCCCAAATTCTGGTCCTCGACAAATACAATAAATATTTGGATTTATATTAGATATTACAGAATTATTTTCTTTTTGGGAACTTTGATTCAATTTAGGGGGTGAGTTTCTACTAAACCATTTAGCCAAAAACTCTGGTAGTATACACATCTTGAAAAATTCAGTTGCCTGGTCTTTGTGGTTGTTAAAAAATGATGAATCGTATTGAAGTTTGAGATGTACAAAGTCAAAAGGACTCCACGTAACAAAATGGCAAAATTTTACTGCAGTGATTGCTAGTTGAGCTTGAATTTGAAAGTAATATTCATGTGTTTGCTTTAAAACTATGTTATTATTATTCTGTAAAAAAAAATCTTGTTCATCCTTTATAATTTCCCTTACACTTTTTTCTTTACAATGGAATGGGCATTTAATTTCAAGGATGCCTTTTCCACAACATTCACACTCAATGAATCCATCTGAAAGGGAGTTCAGGATTGATAATGAAACCTGACTCGTAAATCTTTATCTTGTGTCCACTGGCATTCATGTATTCTTCAAATTTCTTTTTTGCCCTTTGTTCATTCTGCAATACCCACCTGTAAAAATAGCAATGTTGTATTTTAAAAGTTGTGTTGCAATAAAGTTTAAAATTTTAGGATTTTGAGTTTGTTAACTTACCTTGTGGCTTCTGTGCTAAAAGATGATTTTTGGCATACGGCATTAATCAAAGATTTGGAAGGGCATGACAGATTGGTTTTCAAACAAGATTTGAACTTCGATGCTGTAATTCTCCCACATCTTTGTTCCCGCCATGTTTGAGATCTATGTTGATCCCTTGTACTTTCTTCAACTGCTGTACTTTCTTCAGCAGTTATTGCTACTGCATTAAAAGCAGATTGGCATTCCTTTAGAAGATCTTCAAAATTCAGGTTTAAGTACTCTTCTGTAAATAAATGGGTTAATGGTTTTGGTAGAGTGGCAGATGATGATGGAGGGATAAATAAATGCTGATAATTTGGAATTACTGATAAAACAGCTGGTTTTCCAGTTTTAGAGAGTTCCAAAAAAAAGTTGTCAATGAGTACATTATTGTGATATGATTTTTTTTCCTTGCTTCTCTTGTTTATCTTTAGTATGCAATCAGAGAGAGCAGCTCGTCTAACTCCAGGGGAAATAAATTTCATGTCAATCACTGGTGCTGGACTCGCCTAATATTTAATAAAAAAAAATTTTTCAATGAAGGTAGAAAAATAAATTACTACGAGATTTCAACATTTACAGTACTTACACAATTTGATGGTGCCAACCATTTGCACAGTTGCGATGTCGATGAAGTGTCCTGAAGTTTGTTTGAAGTTTCAATGGCAAATAAAATTGCTGCCATATGTAAACATACACACCCAAATCTGAAAGAAACATAATGTTTTACTAGTGAATAATTAAAAAATAGATCGAGATTCATCATTAGCTTTGTACATTAGACATGCAATTAGCACACTTCATCTTATCCTGCCATGCAGTTGCAATGTGCAGTAATTATTTCTCCATCGACTTTACACAAAATCCATGGCTGGAGTGGGGGTTTAGACAAAGACTGGGAATGTTTGACCTGCAAGATTTTTAAATTTTTAAAATTTTTAAAATCCTTTTCACAAACCCTCATTAACGTAACTCAAACAGAAATTAATGTAAATCGAAGTAACTCACCTGTGCTCTAATTAAACATTTTTCGTTTAGTTTTCTATGTCGGATTTTTGACACCCATCCTGCTAATAAAAAAGAATAGGCCTCCAAGCTTTTGTAAGCTTTAAGGCTTTCTTTTGTATAAACACTTGTGGTGTTAATTAGATAATTAAAAATATCACCATATGATATATCAAGTTGTATCACGTCGTTGCATCCTCCACAAACAAGGTTTCTGGCATCGTATAAGGGTCTGGTATGTCATTATTTTTTAACTTTTCGTGATATTCTTGCTTTAAGGTATCACTTAAAGTCTCATAATAGTCGTTCATGTCAATTCAGACAATTTAAATGTCAATTTAAAACACAGACAAACCCGCGATGACACCAAATCAACATGTAACGCACGGAGGATCGCCACTCGCTTTTCCACGTGACCCTGCCGTGACTTCACTTGATGACGTTGGTGCCGCCCCTTTATATCAGCTACCTTATTTCCCGAGGCTTCCGTGCCATTTCGGGTTCCAGTAATCCTCCCGCCGAAAAGGTTTACACAACGGGTTCTCCGTTGTAGTCAAATTCAAGAGGTCTAGCCGATCACGAAAGCAAAACGCACCATTTAATTTACTAATGTAATTGTTGGAGACGTTGGAAACTTGTAATCAAGTTTACAAATTAATTTCATTAATAATTGTTCCAAGAAAGTATGTGTAAAAAGATTAATATTAATTTGTTTTATGGCCTACCCAGTGGATTTTGGCCCATAATTAGTTGTAAGAGCCTCTTTCAATTGAATTATAACAATTAAAGATATCACTTTCTTTACCGATCTTTGCCACTTCTATCTAATTACCCTCCCTCACTCTTTCGCATGTTACAGAGGGGGAGGGCGGCTTGATAGCAGAACGCCAAACTGCAGAAGCGGCATTTATTTGGTGGTACTATACAGAATTTTTCTGTGTTTTAGTATTCCCACAGATTGTTGTAAAAAAAAAAAATAGAAAAGCGCTTCCACAAAATTGAAGGTGTTAGTTGGTAATTGTTATTTTTTTTTGTTTGGTTCTTTCCCTAGGCTGAAGTTTTTCGTAAGGAGTGCAGTCGTTCTGATTTACTCAAGGTTGGTGGCTACAGGTGTCAGCGTCTGCGTTAATTGGTCGAAGTGAGTCCACTGTGAGGGTGAGAGCGGCTAGTTTTAGCAGAAGAATCTGTAAGTGACTAGTAAAGTAAGGATTGGAAGTAGTAAAATAGAGTCTGGCGCTCCTTAGACTAAAGTATGGGGAAGGGAAAACAGCAAAAGCATCTTAAGGAGGGGCTTCAAAAGCTTAAATTTAATCCTCAAAATGGCAAAAGCATCAGGATATTTAATGATAATTTTAGAAAGCTATTTGCCGAGGTAAAGCACTGGGACGAAGCGGAACAAAAATGGGTGATTACGTAAATTCAAGCTTACGTAAACATGTTTGAAGAGGCAGTTAAAGAAAAGCTAGTTAAAATGGGTGATTCTAAAAAGAAATGATGGAATCTACAGGTATTTTATTAGCGGGGCCAAAGCCTAATTGGAAGTTCATAGAACAGGATTTTGTATCGGAAGAAGATTCTGTTGAAATAGGGCTTATGGGAATGCTTACTCAGAAAAACATAGGTACGGAGCTAAAAGCGAACTTTGATTGTGATAAGGTCAAACTCGGTAAAATGGTTGAGATATATTCTGATAACCCACATTTCTGTGGGGGTGCTAAGCAGAATTTAGACCATGAGGGGACATCTCAGCAAGATAGTACAGGGAATTTTGATGTTAGGAGTATATTTCCGGAGTACAAGGTATCAGAACGTAAACGGAAAAGAAAGAAAGGAAAGGGAAATAAAGGGTTAGTACGCAATAGTGTGGAAAACAAATTAAAAGTTCTGGATTCCTGTGTAGAAAACTACAACAGAGATGGTAGTTCTGGCTTTTCCAGGTTGACGATATCAGAAGTCAAATAAGTAAAGGTAAGGCTGGAAAGTTAGTCAATGCAAAGATTAAAATAGAAAGAGTCATTGGCCAACAGTGAAAACGGCTTTATGAATGATAAAGGGTTAAATATGCCAAGACAAGTAAGTGACTTAAAAGATTTACTTAAGAAAAGTGGGCAAGTTGGCTTGATAAGGCAGTTGGTAGCGTTATCAGTAGCCCACGCTATAGGTTCATTGGATGAGCAAATGCTAATTAGCACCCTAGAAGAGCTGGTAGATAGAATACCAGTTAGACAGTTAGTTGCGAAAATTAAGGAAGGAAATTTTGGGAAGAGCTGTCCGGGGGCTAGAAGAATAGTAGCCAGCAAAGAATTAAGGCGTTATTCAAAGGTTTCCATGGCTGAGCAATTGAAGGGCGAAGAAGTTACGGAGCTTTGCAGGTTTTGCGGCAAGTCGATAGGCTGGGAGAATCTGTTAGGGTCGTCTCCACTTAGTCGCCAGGTTAGGGTGCTAAATCAAAGTGAGGGCAGTAAGAGTGCGCTCACGAGAGAGTGGCCATGGCATGACCGAGCAGGTTCTAAAGAAATTAATTTTATGGGCTATTGCTATCCTGTAGTCTTAGTGAAGGAAAAACTCTCTTCAAGATTGTTTCAAGGGGTCGATTATTCTGGGCATAAGGTAGGATTAGATAAAATTATTGAATTACCAGACCAGAATAATATAGCACAGAGTGATGTAGGTTGAATTGTAGAAACCCGCGAGACAAGGCATGAAATAGGAAGGTGGAATCAAAGGCAAATTTTTGAAACGAAGGAAAGCAAACTCTAATTTCCCAGTAATCCTCCCGCCGAAAAGGTTTACACGACGGGTTTTGCATTGTAGTCAAATTCAAGAGATCTAGCCGACCACAAAAGCAAAACGCACCATTTACTTTATTAATGTAATGTTTGGAGACGTTGGAAACTTGTAATCAAGTTTACAAATTAATTTCATTAGTAATTGTTGCAAGAAATTATCTGTAAAAAGATTATTATTAATTTATTATATGGCCCACCCAGTGGGTTGGCCCGTAATCAGTTGTAAGAACCTCTTTCAATTGAATTATAACAATTAAAAATATCACTTTCAATTGCCGATCTTTGCCACTTCTATCTAATTACCCTCCCTCACTCTTTCGCACGTTACAAACATCAATCATCGTCGGAGATGATACCGTGAAAAGATACAGGCATTTACTAAACATTTACGAAATATTTAGAATAACCACTTATAATGACAGTATTCTATTGTTATGCAAAATTATGACATTATATTTAATAATATATTTATCTTTGTAGGAAAAAAATATGTTCATAGCTGAAAAGACAACTTCCATGGAGTTTAACGAAGAAAACATTACAAATATGTGTAAATCCTACAAAAGAATAATTGATGATTTATTAACGACAGTAGAAAATATAATTAGTGGTATTTCTTCTCTGTCCACGAAAAATATTAGCAACTTTATAGAATATAGAATTCAAACCCCTGCAAACCATCCTATTGTTATTTTGTTATATGAGAATGGGAAAGAAGACGGAATTACAAATACATTTACAGATACAAGCATAGTACAATCGGAACAAGAAGACGAGACACAGAATACCGAATACCCATGTTATTCAAAAGCCTTTTCACCATCGCAAAATGCTCGTTTGAATGACACATTAGAAGAAAACCCGAAATATCTGTTTAAACAAGAACTGTTGACTTCATTTGAGAGAGATAATTGTAGCTCTTTAAAAGATGGGATTGAAGTTCATGAAAATCCAGAAAAGTTAATGAGAAACCCTGAAGATATAACAAACCAAGCCGAAAATGAACGAATTCCGTGCAATCAACAAAATAGTTTTAATAATGAGGCTGAAAGGATTGATGAATCCGATACTATCCATATCCAATCTAGTCAACTGATACCAAAGAATGAGAATGAAAATTTTGACCAGTTATCTTCCTTAAATATTACTTCTAGGAATACTGGCTTGGTAGAGAGTGTGGACATAATATCAAATGAAAATAGTTGTCTCTCCATAAGAACTGTTTCATCGGATTCAACGGCTATTACTACTACCGCTAGTACCATTATTACAACTAATAAAAAAAAAAGTAAGCGGCAAAGAATGCGAAAGAACTCTAAGGAAAAGGGACTTCGTTGTGATTATTGTGAAAAAAGGTTTTCTTCAGCTTCTGATAAAACTAAACATGTACGCATTCACACGGGAGAAAAACCTTTTAGTTGTTCTTATTGTAATAAGAAATTCACTAACTTAGGAAATAAACAGTTACATGAACGTATCCATACCGGGGAAAAACCCTACGAGTGTACTTACTGTAAGAAAACTTTCGCAAATTTCTCAAACAAAGCTGTTCATGAAAGAATACATACTGGTGAAAGACCCTACAAATGTGACTTTTGTGAAAAAACTTTTATCCGGTCATATGAGAAAGGAATTCACCAACGAGTTCATACAGGAGAGAAGCCTTATAGTTGTAATTACTGTGACAAAACTTTCATAAGATTTTCCAATAAAGCTGATCATGAAAAACGGCATACAGTCAAAAGACCTTACAAGTGTGATTTTTGTGAAAAATCTTTTATCCAACTGATCGATAAAATAAAACACGAACGAATTCATACTGGAGAGAAGCCTTACGGCTGCGGTTATTGCGAGAAACGTTTTACAAGGCTTACCAGTAAAGATATTCATGAAAAATTTCATTCCAACGATAGACCGTACTAATGTGATTTTTGTGGAAAAACGTTTCTACGATCAGTTGACAAACGAAATCACGAACGTATTCACACAGGAGAGGGCATTTCAGTTGTGATTACCGGCAGAAAACTTTTGCAATATATTCCACTAAGTATATTCATGAAAGATCTTATACGGGAGAAAAACCTTACAAATGTGAATTTTGTGATATGATTTTTTACCGAATAAACAACAAACAAAGCCACCAACGCATACACACAGGAGAGTAGTCTATCAGTTGCGATTATTGAAAAAAAAACTTTATGGTATTCTCATACTAAAGGCTTACATGAATGACTACGTATTACTGCAAACTGTACAAGTGCAACTATTCTGAAGAATGTTTATATCAGAGTCAATAATTGATATTTTAATAAAGGAAATATTATATGAAAGAATATATGGTTTTGATTTTACTTCATTTTCAACCATAGTGATAAAAGAAAAGGAAGCTCACAATGGCAAGGCGAACACATTCCGTAGAATTATACAAAATTATATTCGCAGTTTCTTTATTTTAGAAAGTTGCTTTTTTTTTATATATATCTTTTTCAGAAATTTCGGTATTGTTTCGCTTAAATAAAATGCGTGTGGGCTTTCAGTAAATAAAAGCAAGGCAGTTTTCTCGGTTAATTTTAGCTGAAAATATATTTCATGCGCCGTATTTTTAAATTTCCTGTCCGGTTGGTGTTTCTGTCTAAATTAGGTGGACAGAATTACTTTTAATACCATTTATTAAAACATTAAAGTCTATAAACAATATTGATATATTGTTAGAATCACCAAGGCAACCGTAGATTAAAGCATGCTCAAAGGACATGATAATCGTTGTTGTCTCGGTGAACATCGAAGGGTCCGCGACTTTCACCTGCACATCAATGAATAATTTACACTAAATTAACAATTCAAACTTACATGATCTAATTTTTACATGATTATGGAATTTAATGCTAGGGTATTATGAAATTTCCAATGTGCATCGCAAGGCATAGGCTTAGTAAATAGATCAGCAATATTTTCTAATGTTGTTATGTACTTAACATTAAAAACATCATTTTGAATACATTCACGCATAAATTGATATCATATATCAGTACGTTATTTTTTTTTACATTAATTACTGGCTTGTTCGAAAAACAAATTGCTGCCTTGTTGTCACAGTACGTCGTAACTAAATTATCATACACCCCAGGAAATAACCTTTAACCACACTGGTTTCCTTCGCAAGTTGTGACAATGCTATATATTCCGACTCGGTGATCGACAAAGGAACGCAGTGTTGCATTTCGAACTCCATAAAATTGTACAGTTCCTAAATACACTCACATCCCAAAATTCATGGGATAAGAGTGAACTATTTACCAAGTGGCAGTACCATCATGTGCAAACAGTATAAATACGATAATCAGTGTCAGTAGGTTTAGTCACACTTTCATGAGTAAGGGACGAGGTCTTCAGTGTGACAATGGCTACACTGCGAGAGCGATCAGTGTTCGAACCGTGGCCTCGTATGTGGAGCACAACGTATGGGTTATTAAAAATCGGGGGTGGCTCAAGAATTCAATATCCCTCGGTCCACAGTTTCAAGAGTCCACCGAGAGTACCAACTTGACGGCATTACCTCCCACCATGGACAACGCAATGGTCGTCCACACTTTCTCAATGAACGAGACCAACGGCTCCGTCGCTTTTCGTTTGGGACTATGGGTTTATTAATAAAAAATGTTCACCACATCATCCTCTACATATCCTTAAATTTATGAAAAGTCGTCCATTTGCACCCTGTATACATATAATGAAAAAACTAAATTTCTCTCCGAGCGACGCCAGGTACTTCAGCTAGTTATTGTATAAGAGGAGTGGTTTGATAATCTTTCAATTGTAAATATGTAAATCCTCTTTTTAATTTTGGTAAAATGATGTAAATAAAATAAAATTAATATAAATAAATAAATAATCGCCAATGTACGTTTTGATGAAAGTTAGACATGTTTGAGGGATAGAAGAAGTCACGAAACAGATGTACAGATCTTGTAGAAAGACAGAAGAAATATTAGCGGGAAGTACAGTTGAACAAAGCACAGATATTGTAGCTAGACAGGTGGAGTAAGGATGTCTAAAAATTTTGGCAGGAGCTATAGTTGGACGACAGTTTACATCTTACAATGGATCCGGGAATATTTGCATATGGCGATAAAACACTTTTAGGATATAGAAATTTTTTTATGGCCATTATATTCAGTATATAATTTTAATATAAAAGAATAAAACAACAGTATCTGAGAAAAGCTTAAGAACCAAGGAGGTGCTTGAATTATACAAATTTCAGTAATGCTTGAAAATATACAAAAGAAGTTACATTATCATAAAATTAATATAATGAAATCATTTAAGAAGGTCATTTTATAATAACACATATTACGTATTTTATAATCTGTACTTTTTAAAATTTCGTATACACATTTGTATTATTTATTCTGTTTATTTTTTATTTCTGATTCTTTAACTGACACTAGACTAAGTTCTGTGTAAAATAATATTGAATTATCTTCAGCCATTCATTCTTCTTTCTTTTCTTTCCGTCATGATATACATGTATTCTGATTTCGAATCTTATAACTGATAAATTAAAATTAAATAGGTTCTTCAAATTATAACTGTTGACTCAGAACGAAATCCTTTATTACATTTTATTG
>JAHWFO010050888.1:6494-25495 GCA_023313115.1 Rhysida immarginata | reverse complement strand
CTTTTTCGTTTGTTGTAAACAATGAAAGTTGGATTGTCAGCCCTGGTTTGATGACGCAGTCCACAGGCAGTGAGAAGGCTTTGTTTTTTAGGTGGCGTTGTTCTCTCTCGGTGGTTACGATCATGGTAAGTCTTCGCAACTGGCAACAATGCGTAGCTTTCACTTTCCCTCCATGAATTAATCATTTAAAACCATTTATTATTAGGACCGTTAGGTACTTATGTTTTCACAATGTGCGTCCGTCTATCTGTCTGTCTGTTGGTGTTCGAACGTTTCCGAATTGTCGACTTCCGTTTTCGCCATTCGACAACATAGGCTAACGTCAAAAGCCCTCACCTGTGAGAAGAGTTAGCATTTGGTCGGTCAGAAATCCCGGTGAGAAAACTGTGACGTCATTTTAACGCGGTCAGAAACGCCAGTTAGTGCTGCTATGCCTAACCGGTTAGTCTAACCGTCCTCACCGAGAAAAAGACGGTTAGCCCAGTGAGAAATTACGTCATCATTCTCTCACTGGTGAGGGTTTTTGACCACAGCCTTAGGGAAAACGAAAGACCGAGTTCGTTGGTAAAAAAAAATCGGTGAACTACTTCCGGTTCAAAAGGTCACAAATAATATAGGGGACCACGATTTTCACTATACAATTCCATGTATATATGACCTGTGCACAGCCAAATGCTGTTCTCTCTAAAGCTAAAGCAGAAAAAAGGCTTGTGAATTAAGTGAAGACACGTGATGGTCTTCCTTGATGGTCAATATCAGTCAGAACTTGTTCAAGGGTATGTGATTTAGTGGTACCATTATGGTCCACTGGAAACTTTAATTGGTAATATATGTATTATATCAAACATCTTGGAATAATATGCCATGGTTGAATATTAACGTAAAATTAATGATACTCGAAATTGGTTCCAAGGAACCTGGTTTAGCGGAACCATTATGGATTATTGGTACTTTCAATGCTAAAGTATTGCATGTAATATATCAAACGACCTGGAATGAGGAGTCATGAATGAATATAACGTAAAATTAATGATAATCAAAATTGGTTCCTTGATTCGTGTTTTAATGATACCACTTTGAAACCACTGGAAACTTTCAAGGCTAAGATATGGCATATAATTACTTACGCCTTATATTATCAATAGTTAGTTTGTGTTGGGCAAATTTTAACAATAGCTAGTAGCTACTCGTTCCTTCAATGGTACATGCTTACGTAGAAAAGCGTTGGCAATATTTTATTAAGAAAGAATTGACCCTTAAGGTGTGTTTCCATAGCTCTCTTTTTGCGTGAAGCTTGAAGCTTTATGCGTATTGCGTGTGATTTTTCAAGCTCAAGCTATCTTAAACTCCAAGCTGATATGGGCTAGCTGCGTGAAGCAAGAGGATTTTCAAGCTGCTTTTCGCTTCAAGCGTACATCTAGCTCAGTTTGATTTTAAAGCAACTTGCTGCTTGGAAATGACCGAGGCACATGCGCACTACACACCTTTCCCTGATGACGGCAATGGATGTACAGTTCATTCCAAAAGCGTTTTCCCTTGCTTGGCAGGAGTTGAGCTAAGCGAAGTTGATCGGTTATAAAGTCTAATAGTTCGAACGAACATCGTAGAAGATTAAAATGGACTTGGCCATCCAGAGTGGAAATAGGGTTTATGATTGGTGTGGGTGAATTACAGTACTTTTAACTGACAAGATTAATCGCTACTTTTTATTTCAGTAAGATCGACTTTGCAGATGAAATATTTAACACACTTATTAAAAACAAAGCAATAAATATTTAACAATATCTCAAGAATGTTCGATGAGAGTTTATCCCACTAAAAGGGGGGGGGGGGGCTTCGAACAGCTGAAGTTTTCTGGTTCGAATCCAAATGTGGAATTTTCTTTATTTTCATCTATAAATATTTAGTTTATTTTTTTTTTCCTGTATTTCGAGATACGAGGGTGGGCTGATAAGTAATGCCTCCATGGCTGTAACTTTTTTAACCGATTTTCAAAATTCTTTTTGTATCTAATACTCACATTTCTCCTCTATGTAATGCACTATTCACTTTTCGACATAGTTCCCATCCCTTTCCACGCATTGTACCAACGCGTGACTAGTCGGGTGAACCCGTCGGAGGGAATTCCGGGGTTGTCGACACCAAGACCGAACGGCAGGTTTCACCACTTCCCTTAAGGTGCTCTTGTTTCGATTACAACCATTTTCAAAATGGTTCATTTCCTGAACCATATTTATCAATTGGCGAAAATAGTAATTTATATCCGCTTCTATCTCGTCATTACGATTTGTTTGATATATTAATATATCTCTTCATTGAAAATTTCTAGGTGGGGTCGTGAAGGTACCATTTGTGCACGTGCTATTGAACGATTTGGATAATATTTGTTATT
This sequence comes from Rhysida immarginata, assembly GCA_023313115.1. Lineage (NCBI taxonomy): Eukaryota > Metazoa > Arthropoda > Chilopoda > Scolopendromorpha > Scolopendridae > Rhysida > Rhysida immarginata. Next base: position 23,103 of record JAHWFO010050888.1, on the reverse strand, counting down.
GGTTCGTGCCATGTACCAAATTCTTCGATTGACGAAAATAATAATGAATAACCGCTTCAATTCGTCATTACGATTTGTTTGACGAAAAAAGTCAATACGTCAAAAAGTCAATAGAAAAAAGTCAATACGTGAAAATCAATTATCCCCCATTTTTCCACCCTTAGGGGTGGAATTTTTTTTTTCAAAATTAAATGGGACCAATTTCGAGAATACTGTATCTAATAAAAAAAGAATCATCAAAATCGGACTACACTGTAAAAAGTTATGCATGATCATACATAAAAATACATATATATACGCGTCGACTTGAGAACCTCCTTTTTTTTTCTTCGGTTAAAAACTAAGAAAGGAGAGATAAAGGAGCTAATTTTCTCGTTTATTTGTTTAGTCGTTAAAAAACAAGTGCAATCAAAATCTACAGTTACCAAGCGAGAATTCTAAAAATATTTAAAAACAATTAAATATAGCACAGGTGGGCATGCATCAGGTCAATGAGAGCCGCATTCCGGTTTTTCATTTATTCAAAGAGCCACACAATAATTTCATAGTATTAAATACACAAATTCTCAAATAAGAAAATATTAGTTACTTCGTCAATTTGCAAGACTCCGTGAAAAGGTTTCTGAAAAAAGAGATTTACATTTTAATTTCTCAACGAAGAAATATAAAAAATGAGCCGTATTTGCCTACTCCTGAAATATAGAAATGAAAGTGTGGAACCTCCATTTTTATAGGCTAACCACCACCTAAGAGTGATGGTCTATGCTCTCGTTTCCTCAATGCAAATTTTTTTTTTATTGAAATCGACTTCAAATTCTCATGACTCGAAAAAATATGTTGAAATTAAAAAAAAAAAATACCTGAGATGTACACCTTATTCCAAATAATAATAAGCGTTTTCACACAAAGATAATAAGGATTGCTTATGCGATGCTACCATCTAGCGAGGAAATTGGCAAACAAATTAACTGTGACGTCACACCTAGACCCGACGAGCAGGCAGCGCAGGAGAAATGCTTGGAATACGCTGTTCTACTGCCGCGTATAATATAATTTAATAACTACTTAGAAAAACCAAAACTCGCAACTTAGAAAAACTATTGCCACCATAGAGTTCAAAGGTAACTAAATGACCCAAGACTGAATTTTTATGTATTTTCTTTTGTTCGAACCCGAGGGCGTTCCTTGTGAGGTGGATTTTTAAGGCACAAAACGAGAGATCTCATGTTAATATTAATTATTAGATCCGCACTATTTTTTTTAAGATTTTATTCTTGTTATGAATTACAAATCTGACCCCAGTTTAATATTTCTTAACTAAAAATTTGATTTGTATGTAACTCTGCAAATATAAACTTAGAACGACAAGCAAATTCAGATCAATATCTTCTTAACCGTTGATGGAGAATAGTTTCAATTGATATATTGTGGAAAAGAGGCCTATTTTATCTTTTTTTTTTAACCTCTTGCGCGTTCCACCATATTGAAATTCAACTTACCTTGGACTTGTTCTTCTGGTGATTTTCGTTTTGAAGCGGCTCTTCTGTTGCCGATACACAAATGAAAATTGATTTCCTAAATAAACAAGACTATGACTAAATAATAGGTATTTTGTTTATATATCATATAATTAAGAAAAGAAAAAGTGATGGAAGGTGGCGCATTGGTGATAAAACTTGGAAAATATTTCAGTAGTCACTTCTTACCTTCTGCTGAAAACAAATACTTGTAGGTAGTTGGGAAACTATTCTAGTTAAGAATTTTTTTAATTTGCTGCTGAGGAAAGCGAACAGTAATAGCGTTCTGAGATAGTCTTGTGTTGGATTCCTCGTCGATAAATACATATCGAGTCATGTGATCGATGCACGCAAATCACTAATGAGTCTTTTACGTAAAAGACAGCGATAAAGGAAAAAAACTAGGAAAGGAGAGATAAAGGAGCCAATTTTCTCGTTTATTTGTTTAGTCAATAAAAAACAAGTGCAATCAAAGTCTACAGTTACCAAGCTAGATTTCTAAAAATATTTTTTAAAAACAATTAAATATAGCACAGGTGGGCAAGCATCAGGTCAATGAGAGCCGCATTCCGGTTTTTCATTTATTACAAAGAGCCACACCATAATTACATACTATTGAATACACAAATTTAAATAAGAAAATATTAGTTACTTAGTCAATTTAACAAGACTCCGTGAAAAAAAAAATAGATTAAAATTTTAATTTTTCAACGAAGAAATATAAAAAATGAGCCGTATTTGCCTACTCCCGAAATATAGAAATGAAAGTATGGAACCTCAATTTTTATAGGCTGACCACCACCTAAGAGTGGTGGTCTGTTCTCGTTTCCTCAACGCAAATTTTTTTTTTTCATTGAAATAGACTTCAAATTTTCATGACTCGAGAAGATATGTTGAAATTACGACATCCTTGCAATATATCAAGCCACTAAAATTAATGGGCTGTAAACCAGTAAAATGAAGGCAACTCGAACTCGACTTCTTGCTTGAACTGATTAATTTCAGTGGTTTAATGTTTTGCAAAGAGGCCAAACATTATTCACCTAAGTGAAAATGAAATTAGAGAGAGCAGTGATCAGTTTTGTGCAGAGAGCCAAATGAAATTAATAGCCTGTTAAATGATGTAAAGAAAGAGACTCTTGTCCACAATAAAAAGATTTTTAATGCACATATGCGTATCTCAGTCAACCTGTGACCAATTTTGTGTAATCACTTCAATACACACGCAGATTCTGCCTCCAGAGGATGCTGCCCTCAAGACTTTGCTTGTGCACTAAAAAAATTTGAATTTTTGAAATTCTGACTTCCGATTCTTAAAGACCATCAAAAAGTAAAATAGGAATGTCTGAAAGACCAACCCACTATCTCTTTGTCTTCATCGATAAAATTGGGTTGAAAACTTAAAAAGTTCCACACTTTGAGGGTCTCTATCTCCTAAAGGTTTGGATCAATTGAAAAAACACCAAGAATAAAACATTTTTAAAATATTGTGTACAATCTGAATATACTATTAAAAATTAGGGATTTTTATTTTACACTTCAAAGTTACCCCCCCCCCCTCATGGGGGATAATTTTTCGGCTAATGAATTTCCCCCGCGAAGTAATTCACTTTTGATTTTGGGCAGTTTTTCGTACAATGCTTTGTTTTCGAGATATTTCCATGTCTGCACTTAATGGACCACCCTGTATATCTCAAGTCTAACAATGCAAGGCAAAGTTTGGCAACAATATGCCAGTTGTATTTGTGTCAAAAAAACTATACAATGGAAGGTATGATTTTTATCACGGTCTATAGATATTCATGGTCATCGAGCTTCGGCCATTTTCCATTGTTTCGAGAAGCTAAGGAAAACAGATCGCGCCAGGTGCCGCATAGATCGCACTAATCCAACACCTCCTAAAGAGAAAGCCTCTGCACGAAAACCGTCATACATTGTTACATCATCATAGTAGTGCAAATTCAGGGCTTATTATTGGTAGAAATACGAATAACAATGCCCTACTTAGATGATGCAACAATGTATGATGTTTCCTTGCACAGGCTTTCTCTTTAGGAGGTGTTGACTAATCCCGACCGCAACCTGCGACAGAGATTTTCATTGAAACTGAATACGAAAGTAAAGTTTCTGTCTGCCGACAGGGTGGCGCTGAAGGCGCAGTTGGGCAGATTGTACATGCATCGCCACTTTTCAATAGAGTTCCCGCCCTACCCGGAGCCAGACAATTTAGCTTCATTTTAATCAATGCCTACTTTAGCTTCATTTATTATATAGTAGGCAGTGATTTTAACAATGGAGCTCGATGACCACGAATATCTATAGACCGTGAATTTTATTAACACAGTGTCCCAAAATGAACTGACATTTTGATTTCGCCGCCATTTTTTCCTGGTACAATCAGAGCAGAGATTTTTATATGCTTTCATTATTAAACATTGAGTTTAAATCATGAACTGTGAGTTAAGGTGGTCGTTGAACTATCTCATCCCATCATTGCTTTATCAGATTAATGAAAAAGATCACTATAGAGGGCTAACCGTCTCATCGGGTCGGATTAGCAGCCATTCGCAATGTTTAAAACCAGCTTTTATTATATTTTAGCAATTAATTTAAACCGTGATCAATAAGCAAGGCCATATAAATAAATCTTATTTGCTGACCACAGAAATACGAATAGAATCAGGGACCTATTAGACTGAATACCACCAGTGGTAGAAAAAGTCATTAATCCTGGTTTTTTGCCTAGTTCAACGACCACCTTAATTTACAGATCATGGTTTAAATTATCCAAAACTATACAAAAGAACAGCACGTAGACACGTGACAATGACATTTACAGTGATTCGTGGCTGTGAGCTAGTAAATGACAGTGAGGGATTTTGTACGAGTCAGATATGGACTGGGAGTGAGCAAGTGGATTGCAGAGACGCGATGCATGTTAAAAAAGCACGAATTTGTTCGCATGCCAAACTTTTTTTGGGAAAATTTTTGAAGGTGCTGAGGAAGATGGAATGAGAGAGCTGGTATCCCCCTTTTTCGATCAGGATCGTTTACCTCAAGGAAATATTTGCCTTTTTTATGCTCTGATAGGAGCATTTTACAGCTGGTGAACATTAAATTGATTCTTCAATGTTTCATAATAATAAATTGTGGGTACAAAAATATATTTAATGTAATGGAAAAGAGTTTATTCCAATACACGAGGATTCATTGGTCTTCATTCAAACACTGAAAGCAAAACGTTAGGCCATTACATGAATTTGCTAGGTAAGACAGCGAAGTACAGGGTGAGTCAAAAGCCGCAGTACACCCTGTTTTATCGAAAACCTTGCAGGAATTGGGAAATCTGAATATTCCAGTAAGGTATGGGTGAGGTGTCTGAAATGACTTGTTTGAAATTACAGGCTGAACAGTCATTTAATGTGTTCAACATGGTCAAGTTAATATTTGAACGCGCCGAATCCAATTGTCATGCACTCGCAGAAGGATTTCCGCAGAAATGCTGGCACACGCTTCTTCAATGCGTTTCTGGAGATGGTGTCTGTTTGTGATTTTCTCTGCATAAACGAGTTCCTTTAAATGACCCCACAGATAAAAGTCAAGTGGTGTGAGATCGGGTGATCTGAGTGGCCATTCCACGGCGGACGTCGGCCAATCCAATGACCAGGAAATTGAACATCTAACCACTGACATAAAAGTTTGCCTCATCACTGAACAAGATACCTTGTGCAAAAGAGGGATCTTGTCGATGTTGCAAAACTGCATACGTCTGTCTGGGTCATCCTCTGCTAGGTGCTGGAGTATCTAAATCTTGAATGGATCCCATTGACGAGCTTGAAGGATTCGTACGATCGATGACTGGCTGATTCTACATTCTGCTGACAAACTTCGTGTGCTGCGTTGTGGGCTCTTGACGAAGGATGCCAAAACCATTGTTGAGGCTGTCTCGTCAGTAGCACTTATTGGACGGCCACTCCGTGCCTTGTCAACCACTGTCCCAGTTTCTCAGAATTTCTTAATTAAGCACCTGACAGTGTTGTGTGAAATTGGAGATCTTTCTGGGTGTCGGTTGTTAAAATCTGCTGCTTTGGCAGCTATGACACGGAAACTTCGTCCTCCAGACATCAAAATGACCTGAATTCTCTCCTCCGTGATCAAAGCCATCTTCAGTTACCTGCTACAAAATGAAACAAAATGTGTTGTAACTTTTGAACCATAACTGCTACTTCAAATCTGTTTACAGGAATGAAATTGTCAGAAAACGCTCATGTTATTTGATATATCACACGACCCCTTTTCCATTTAAAAAAATTGACTTAGATTCAAGATGGCCGATTTCAAGATGGCGGCCATGTTCGGTACATACCGTAAAAGATAGACCATCTCACCCATACCTTACTGGAATATTCAGATTTCCCAATTCCTGCAAGGTTTTCGAAAAAACAGGATCTACTACGACTTTTGACTCACCCTATATAGTGACACTATCTGTTACCATACTTCCAATACATTTCATAATAACTCTGTAGTAAAGGTTTAAATAAAATTCTTGCTCAGACAACGGTTAGATGACTTTTCAGTTCTGGGGTGCTTCAAGCCAGCGCTAACAATGCTTAACGTGCAAAAACAATGTAAAACTGTTTCCCTAATGCTTTTTGGTGTCGTTTTTTGCATCATGCTTTTTGTTGAATGATATCCAGCTTAAAAATATTATCATGTTAATAAATAAATAAATAAATAAATAAATAAATAAATAAATAAAAACTCAACCTTGCATCACGGCTGCTTACATCCGCAAACGCACTCTTTCAGTTATTACCCAAACCTCATGACCATAGGTGAGAATGGGGACAAAAACAGATTGAGAATAAAAGAGCTTGGCGTTGTTTCCTAGTTCACGTTACTTTGCCACGGATCGCCACACATACAGCTTGTTGCAATGATCCGAGCATCCCATAACTCGTCACTGCAGTCCCGAGATACTTGAACTTCTCTGCCTGTCTCGATGGGGCTTCCCTAATATGGAGAGCGCACTGACTAGGCTGTCTTGAAGGGTTCAGAACATCACTCTTCGCCAGTCAGATCTACCATGTTGAATGTATATAGGGATCTAACTTTTGGAGTACGTAACGAGCTTGGCCTCCCGCTTGAAATCCATATTGAATGGAGGCAGCTTTTTGTTTCAAATAAAAAGTGGGTCGTCTGACCTATCAAACAACAAAAGCATTTTCTCAAAAAAACAGTCCACTATGTTACGGTTTGAAAGTTATCGTCACTGAACTTTGCATGGAACGGATATTTGATGTGTTCGATGTGCTGTTCTCCTCGTTGGAAGCAGAGCTCTATCGGCCTAGTCCATTATCGCTTTCACATTCGATTAGCATCATGGAGCGATAGAAATACGCAATGGACAGATGAATGCACGGTCATAGCAGATATATATTTAGGCTTTGTGTGGATAAGGAGCATCCGTATTGTTAGACCGACTGTCATTGAAAACACCCATAATACAGAATGTACGTCGGAAATGTTGAGAGATACTGCCTTATTTCCTTTTTGATTGAAAATGGTAGTTTCCTTTCATTTTTCCAGCCCAACTATACAACAATCGGTGTCTCAATATCTAATTTCCAAATCGCGGAATGGCCTTCGACACTATCCGACCTCACATCCATCTACTTATTTCTGTGGGGATATTTAGAGTGACTTGTTTACGGAAAGAAAATTCGTGACAAGGACCACCTGAAAGGAAGGATCATCGAGTACTGCGACAAAATCTCAGCAGGCGTGTCAACTCATCTTCCAGGCTAATACCGTTTTCACAACTTTACTTCAACTACTATAATTCCATTCGTTGAACTGATTATTAATCGTGGAAGCATTTTCTATTTTCTCCACATACGAGGATAACCAAGGCAGTTTATAGTCTTCTCTCGTGTATATGCTTGCAAATATATACTCGCCATCATATTGAGTAAAGACGCTGTAGCTCGTGTGGGCATATTAGTGCCTTAATCGGGGATATAAATGAATACAGAATAAAATCTTGTAAACATTCCAAGGAGGAGCTTTAGCACTGAAAGAGAAATACATTTATACATTTATTAAAAAAATTAATCCCCCTCCCCTCCCCCCCGAGTAGGGTAAGGCAAGTAGCAGATCCTGAAGTCATCTATTTTTACCCCTGTATGTGCACTTTTTACCTCTCCCCAAATTTTTTAATCAAAAATTAATTTTCACGAACTAATATGTAGAAAATGTAAAAAAGCTCGTATTTTCTTTCCTTTCTTATCATTTCCGAACGTATGATATATCACAAGCCATATGTTGGCATAGTTCTAAAGACCACGTGACTACCACCCCCGCAAATCCGACCCCAATGGAACATCTTCATAGTATTGTAGATCTTGCCTAGAGGAATCTGGATACCGAATTTCACGCCTTTACGTACCTAAATAGCACATAGATATGTTGTCCTATCTCAATCCCACCCCCGTAATTCCGACCCCTGTGTACCAATCAATACCAAACTAATAGTGCAGATGGACATGCCCCTAGGAAGCTACATTCCGAATTTCAACCTTCTACCTCATAAAATGTAGAAATTATGAAGGGGTACACAGTTAAGCCATTATAAAACCAATACAGTCTAGGCTGTCTAAGACGGTCTCCTCCAAGACGGACTAAAATTATAACGGTCGAAAATTATGTCGCCCGGATTTGGGAATAGGCTTTCCCATGTTAAATTGTAACAGACTCCTTATAACAGCCACAACTTTATAAAGGACCAAAAAATGTGGTCCAAAGACAGCACGGTAATCTCCTTAACGGACTTTACGTTCGTTAATGGACCTTGTTCGTGAGTAACATACCCTCGATCAAGGCATCATTGCTCATTAATGAACGATTTTTACATATATTTTTTTGTTTTCGTACTGAAATTTTAAAGGCATTTTTATATTAAATTTTGGATTATCTTAGTAGTACTTTTCCAGTTCACAAATCTTTACAGACAATTCTCAGAGAAATTGCTCGAGAATGTTGAGAATTGTGCTCTCATTTCGAATAAATAATGAATTTAACTAGATAGATTACTGTGTGAAATTATTGTACAGTTATTGACTGTATACATTAAGACATTATAACTCGTAAAAATAAAAAAATAAAAATCTTTTAATAATCCGATAACATAAGCGAAGATAAATGTATAAACGCGTTTTATCTCTTCTTCCTTCGTGTTCGTTAATGTTTGAACAAAAGCCGAGAAAGATTTCCATTTGTTTGCACGTTGGCTATTATCATACAAGTCTTCTATTGATCATTTGTACCGATAACGCATTTCGGTGCACGGGCACTCTTTCCAAGTTCAGAAATGTTGGACTTTGAATTTAGACGAGAGAAACGCAACAATTTCAATTTAGTGAACATTTACGTAATCTTGCCCATGTTATCTCATTTTATTTCAATTTCCTATCTTTTCTATTCCAATACTAGTCACATGGTTTTTACTGCCTTTATGGAGCGATGGAAATCCGTTTAGACCAATCAACAATTCCAAAATGGACGAGGCATTGGAATAATATTTGTGGATTGATAAAGAAAGACACGAGAGCGCAAGTGACATGAGCTTAAAGAAAGAACTTCCAAAATAATTTCTTAGAATTAATCGCATCGAATACGACACACTTTCTTAGATTATTATTTGTTACGATGTTTTTTTGTATTTACGAGGTTGGATTTGATCATACAGAATAAGAGCATATATCTTTCTACTTATAAATGCGTTGTACCTATTTAGATCGAGAAATTTTTAGTTTATTTTTTCAATAAAAATTATCCAAAGCTAAGTATTCCACTTAAAAAAAAAAGCAGATAAAGAGCAAGCGTACGTGATGAGATCCACGAACACCTGATGACACGTTGTCATTATCTTCTTGTCACACCTTGTGCATTCCTATTAAAGACACAGATAATGCATTTAAACGGATCAAATTCAAAATGAAAGAAAAGACTTAAAAAGTTTTGTGAATTTAGTTTGGTAGGAATTTTAAATAAAACAAATAAAAAGGACTTATTACTTCTTCCTCCATTCAATTTATTAGTATTAAAAGCTATTTCTAAAGTATACGCTGCTCCTTAATCATATCTTCCTATCTCATCTGGGAATTGACAGACTGTGCATGCTAATAAAGAGATGAACTCATAGTGAAAGATGGACTGCTTGTTAAGGTGAAGGAAAAATAATAAGTAATAAAGAAATAAAACCACAAAAGAGAATGGAAATGAAGAAAATGAATTTGCCCTTCGCTTTTCGATTTGTAAAGAAATAAAATCAAATCTAGAAACTATTTTATCTTTCAGGTAACTGATAAGATTATTCGATCAACTTTAATTTCAAAACGAATACAACGCTGTTTTTCAATAAAAAATAATTTTTCCAATTGGGGTGACGGTAAAAGCAACAAAAATTCCAGAGCAGAATTGTTTATGCGAATTTTCCGAAGAAAATCCATCTGGCATCTAAACAAAAATTTTTGTTAACAATTTTCATAAATCTTAAAAAACCGATTTTTTCCCTTCGTAATTAAAAAAATTCAATTAAATCTGCCGTTTCTCCCCATAGGGTAACATTAAAAATGGCTAACTTAGGATCCTAGTACAATCAGCTATCTGGTGTCTTCTGATGTCTAAATTGACTTTGATATATCACATGGACATCAAACAAGTGAGATACAAACAAAACACGGTATGAGAATATAAAAATAAAAGAGAGATGGAAAACATCCTCCCAAAAGCTACAAGATGGTCCAAAAGTCCCAGTACAGTCGTTTATTTCCAAAACTGACAGTAAAATAAGCATCTGTGTCCATCCAGGTGAATGGATATTAGCGGGGAGCAGTCCTTTGGAGGATCTGAAGCACTTGCGAGTGAATCCAAGCAAGTCTAACCCAGATTCTCCATTAGCCACCTGGTTCTATACCGAAAATAGCAATTGCACTAGGAAGACCACTTAGCGCAATCTGTATCACCTGGTCATAAAAACGCAACCGAGACCTCTCAATGGGCAGAAGCAACGGCTGAACGCCTAAAGACTCCCGTATTGTACGGCTGTGCACTCTTATCTAGTAGGGTAACACCTCTCAGAAATCTCATTTCGGCCGCTTGCATCAGCAATCGCACTCTTTCGGTTATTACCCAAGACCCATAACCATAGGTAAGAATGGGGACAGAGAGAGAGTGAAAACAAAAAAGCTTGGCTTGCCTATCACTGCGGCCTATACTTGAACTTTTCCACTTGTCTCGATGGGGCTCCCCTAGCATATGATACTACCTTCGCACTAGCACATTGGATCTAGATCGGCAGCTTGAACTAGATTCGAATTTTGAAGTGCGAACGCTAGCGATCTGGATTCGAAATAAATCGACTGTCTCCAAACTCGATTCACTGAATCCTCTGCGGAGAACTCGATCGATGCTGCCAATCTAGATTCGTTCTTCCCCACAATCCCTTGCACGATTAAGATTTCACAAAATGGCGTCCAAACAATCGATCGACTCGTGGTCCGAATTAAAAAACAAAATTTTATTCGGCCTGTGGCTTGAAAACTTGGATGGATTGAGACGACAAAAAAGAAATTCGTCTATATACAATCCCTTGCACCTGTTGACTATAATGGACAATTGGAGTTGAAAAGCTGGGTGGAGATTAATGCACGAGTTCCCTAACTGGATAGCAAGGCTGAAGTGCGAACACTCTGTGGATCTGAAATGAATCCAATTTCTCAATGAATCTAGTTTGTATCTGGATCGACTCGATCTACTTCTGTAGTGCGAATAAGGTTTTCTTCTTGGTGAATGGCTATGGGGATCTGACATTTGAAGTACGTACCAGCTTGCCCACGTTCAGCCAGGTGATTATGTAGAAAAGTCAAATAAATGGTGCACGTTTTCTCAGGATGTGTGTTTGGGATCTTAGCTTACTTTTTGAATCATCCTCGTACAACAACTTAAAAGTTAGTAAAGAGTAGTGATGTCAAGATCCGGATAATTCAAGATCCGGATATCCGGATCTTTTTTCGGACCTAGGTCCGAGATCCGAGATCCGGATCTTGGTCAGAAATCCGAAATCCGGATCTTGGATCCGAGATCCGAAATTCGGATCCTGTATCAGGAAATTGTGTATATGCAAACTTTTTCTGAAAGCAGTTTATAAAAGCTTTTATTAAGTATTAGCCTAGTCCTATTAAGTCCTAATTAGTCTTAATACGCATCCAGCGAAAGGATCCGAAATCCGGATCCGGATATTTCTAGATCCGAATCCAACGGACATCACTAGTAAAGAGTGTTTCTGCACGTCCGCGCCCGCAAATGAGCATTGAAAAACTTATTTTCGACAATTTATTAAGTGAAATAAAGGCGTGTTTTTTAAGTTATTTTAATGTTTTCTACTTTTTAGTGTCGAATAATGTTGTAAAGAATATAACGTCAGATTTTCCGAATTTTTAGAGAAATGTACCCAACCCAGCTGTTGTTCTAGCTTAGCTTACTAGTTGGTTTTAATTCGGCGATATACATTATCTACATTTTAGGAAAGGCGTCTTTGTTGCACGGATTCTTTCCAGTCCATTTTGAACTCCTTAGCTCTTCAATTTGCAGGCCATCTAGAGATTTCACTCTGCTCAGTGCCACGTACGCTTAACTTCAGACTCAACTGCATCTTATGTAGTGTCAAAGCCGAAGACATGACCTTGGGCAGTATTCTTCATTCGGCGATAATGTAACTGTATTTTGCTAGAAATTAAATTGACTTTGTGTGTGTCCAAATATTCTCTCACGTATCATGCATCTAATCACGTGTAAAGTGTTAATGCAGATTATTATCATAAAATTCACATGTTACTGCAGAGTAGATTATTATTAGTATTTTTCCAGTTCACAGAGAAATTGCTAGGGAATTGTGCTCTGGCTATAAAACTCTCATTCCGAATAACTTGAATAAATTCCTTCCATATAAATAATGAATTTAAGTAGATACACATGTAGGAACTTATTGTCTAACTTATTAACTGCTTATATAACCGTTCTCTTTTTTATCTCCTTCTCCTCCTTCGTGTTCGTTAATGTTTGAACAAAAAGATTTCCATTTGTTAACGCGTCTTCTATCGATCATTTGAACCGATAACGCGGGCGCTGTTTCCCAGTTCAGAAAAACGTTGGACTTTGAATTTAGATGAGACAAACCAGCGATTTCAATTTAGTGAACATTTAGACAAAAGTTATTTATGCAATTTTTTCCTCATGCTACTTCATTTTATTTAAATTTCCGACCTTTTCTATTCCGGTGTTAGTCACGTGGCTTTTACTGCCTTTAATGGAGCGATGAAGATCTGTTTGGGCCAATCTACAATTTCTACGGGAAATCCAAAATGAACGAGGCATTGGAATAATATTTGTGGACGGATAAAGACACGAGAGCACAAATGACATGAGCTTTAAGAAAGAACTTCCAAAATAATTTCATAGAATGGCCCCGTTACATATAATAAGACACACAGTATTAAATTATTATTCGTTAGTGTGTTTTTATGTATTTATGAAGTTGGGTTTGATCTACAGAATAAGAACGCATAGCTACATTTATAATTTTATAATATAAACGCGTTGTATCCACCTACATTTATAATTTTTATTTTATTTTTCAATAAAAATTATCCAAGTCTAACTATTCCACTTAAAAAAATGCAGATAAAGAGTAGGCGTGCGTGATAAGATCCACGAACACATGATGACAAGTTGTCATTATCTTTATGTCACACTTTATGCATTCCTATTGAAGACGCAGATTATACATTTAAACGGATCAAAATTCTGGAGAGCAATAAGCCAGCTAACAAATGGTAGTTCCCCGTCTTCTATGCCGTTCTCCAACCCTTCTGACATCAATCCCACCTCAGTAACGGAGTTTTTAGAAACTTTATTACCATCTCCACCAAATACGCCCAACTCTAAACTACATTACTCTTTTATTGCTCCTCCTATAACTCCTTCATTTTTTATCTATCCAGCCACTCCAGAAGAAATAGCAAAAATTATACATCAGCTAAAACCCTCTACCACAACTGATCCTTTAGGATTTCGTGCAGATATTATAATTACTGTCTCCTCTAGTTTGCTCTTTCCTCTTACCCACATTTTCAATATCTCAGTAGCTAATGGTACCTTTCCCAAATGCCTGCGTCAAGCCAAGATTATCCCAATGTTCAAAAAAGGCAGTTCGTTAGAATATGGTAACTATAGACCGATCTCAATCGTACCTGTTTTTTCAAAAATCTTTGAGAAACTTTATTTTATTCGTTTATCTAACTATGTATTCAACTATAGCTTAATTTCTTCAGCGCAACATGGATTCTCCCCAAAACAAGGCATAGATACTGCTTGTTATGAACTGTTTGAATACATAACTATGAAGATGGCGGAAAACAAATTAGTAGTTTCTATATTTTTGGATTTCTCAAAGGCCATCGATTCTATCCCGCTACATCTTTTAATATACAAATTTACTAATTTCTACAACATCCGAGGACCACCTTTAAATTGGTTAATAGATTTCCTATCTGATCGAAATAAACTACATTAACCATTAACTTCCTCAACTCTAACTCGCTACCACGGAGTACCTCAAGGCTTTAACCTTTTTATAAACGACTTGGCGCTCACACTTAAACCCACTTTTACAATCCTTTATGCCGACGTTGTAACCCTTTTCTTACTCAGATGTCTCGATTACAAATCTCCAAAATACTATCAACTATTCACTATCCAGTTTAAGGAACTGGATACAAATAAATCAGTTATCCCTTAACACTAATAAAACCAAATACATAATCTTTACACAAAGAAACAAACAATTCGACCCACATGAATTGATTATTCACTTTAACTCAAACCCTATATCTAGCATAAATACTTTCAAATGCTTAGGATTACACATATCACCCGACCTTTCTTGGAACAATCATATAAATGAGCTATCTAAAACTCTCAGTAAAAAAATAGGAATAATTTCCCAACATCAATATCTCCCCTCCGAAATATTCTTACTCTTATATAATACGCTAATTCACTCTTCGCTATGCTACGGAATTCAATTCTGGGGTTCAACATCTAACTCCAATTTAACCAGAATCCTCCGCCTTCAAAAAAGATTTCTCAGAATATTATTAAAACTCCCAAACACAAATTCGGTAACTCGGTACTTTAAGCATTTGAGAATATTAACAATCCATCAAATCTACATTTCAAGATAAGACGTATATCTAGCAACTATTATCGTTTACATTTAAGATAATAAATGACGTCTTAAAAGTTTCTAATCTTCCCATATTACAATTTCAACACGAACTCCACCCTGATTCCACCAGATCGGCCCCTTCAATAAGACGCCCATTCGCCCGACGCAATTGCCAAAGTAACTGCATTTCCCATACTGGAATAAAATGGTGGGCCATCTTGCCTGAAAATTTACGTGACGCCCGTTCCCCAGCCGTCTTTAAAAGAAATATAAGACTATTCCTTAAATCAATCAATACAATACCAAACCTTTAACCAATTCACTTAGCTCAAATCAAACACTAGGCAATAACGTAAAAAATTATTTTCATCTCTACTTTTTATCTTGCAATATGTTTATTAGAATTAATAAGAACTTTTAAATTTCATTGTTGTCCAACTATTATTCCAGTTACTAGTAAATTCTGTATTTCACTACCCACCGGAGACTACACCTGTCGGCCGCAGGCCATACTGGCTCCGGATAGGGTCATTGTAAATGAATTTATAAATAAATAAATAAATCGTATTTTCCAGGAACAAACTCAGCGCTATAAATTTGGTTTGATATGAATTGTAAACAAAAGTAAATTATTATTCCTTCCTCCACTTCCACATGTTAATAAAAACATGAACCGATGGACTGCTTGTTGTATAAGTGCCCTTTAAGGTGAAGGAAAAAGAAAATGTAATCAATAAATAAAAATTCAAAGAGAATGTAATAATGTAACTGAAGAAAGAAGACTCCAGGTTGCGGAATTTTCCATTCCCTTTTCTATTTGTAAAGAAATAAAATTAAAAAGCTGTTTTATACTTTCAGGTGACTGATACAGTGCTCGATAGCGATAATTCTCAATTTCAAAGCGAAGTAAGTGCTGTTTTTCAAGAAAAAACAATTTTTACAATTGGGATGAAAGAGTAAATGCAACAAAACAGAATGTCAATTTTTTGATAAAAATACAAGATGATCCAGTACAGTTGTTTATTTCCAAAACTGACAGTAAAATAAGCAGCTGTGTCTATCCATAGCCTACAATGATAAGAGATGGATATTTGCTATGATCCATTGTAGGCTATGGTCCATCAAGGTGGGAACAGGTTTTTACAAACTTTGGGGACAGGTTCCTTACACCAAAACAAGAACATAACTCGTAAAACGATTTTCAAATATGCTGAAAAGAAGAATATAAATATTTGTTGTTTAATATTACAGTCATATTTTATAGACAGCAATGGCGAAAACTGCATGTCAATTTACGTATTCGATTGCAGCGTTCACACGAATCTTTCCAAACACGCGTGAAATGAGAAATGAAATGCTCGCACGTCTAAATGTTTCAAACTTATTCGCCTATGTTCTTTCCACCGCTATAGCTATTCATCCTTTCTTAATCAAAGTAACCATTCATCCCTTCTTAATCATTGTTGCAAAGCATTGTCGGGAAAAATCTTGTAAGCATTCCAAGGAGCTTTATCTGTGACCCAGATGTGATTTTAAAAATTTCAATATTTCACTTTCACTTGGTTTAAATAAACAATAGAAATACCTTTGATTCTATCCACACTCACATCATTTATAAATATAGGCCTAACTTTTATTAGCTAATTTTAACAATAGGCCCAACATTAATTAACCATTTTTAACCTCAGGCCTAACTTTAATTAGCCATTTTTAACAATAGGCCTAATATTATTTAGCCATTTTTAACAATAGGGCTAACATTAATTAGCCATTTTTAACAATAGGCCTAACATTATATAGT
>JAHWFO010050887.1:0-14900 GCA_023313115.1 Rhysida immarginata | reverse complement strand
GCACAATACTGAAGTCTGTCAAAACTCAAACTACTCTACAGTAGACTTTGCTCCCCTCTCCATAGAATAGTACGCTGTGATAATTAACATCGCAGTACCTATAATTCGAAATTATCCAACAGGATTCTTAGCAGTCAAATTGGTGATTTGAAAAAAAATTTTTCCCAGTATTTTTCCTTTTCACAAAATTTGGGGCGTTATAAAACACTTGTGCCATGCACACTTGCAGATGCACAGAAACATAAATTTATTTTCTTTCTGCTGTTTAATTACAGTTCTACTTTTATGTGGCTGACAGCAGGATTTACCTGTGTTAGTTTCTCGGTGGGTGCACTTGCCTGGTGGGGACCTACATTTATTGAAATATCCATTCAAGCCCAATGCAAGAACAATGGATTGATGAAGTAAGCAGCTTTTTAATTTAAGTTACATTTTATTTAATGTTTTTTTTTCGTTGTTTTACTTAGGTGAAAAAAAATTGATTTTGGTGTTGTTGTTGTTGTTAAGTGTGAGCCTAATCTTAGGAGCCATAACTGTTTTAGCTGGCATTTTGGGAGTTGCTCTTGGTGAAATTAGTACACAACTGCTCAGAAAGAGATGTCCGTCAATAGAGCCTTTAATCTGTGCCTTTGGTATGATACTTGGTGCACTTCTTCTCTTTTTTGGATTACTTTTATCAAGACATTATACAACTGCTACTTATGTAAGTGATAAATAATTAGTATTATTTTGATTATCTTAAGTTTTTTAAATAAATAATACAATGGGCAGTGCTTAATGAATTCATGATTAATATTATCAATCATGGCTATTGCTATAATTTTTGTGTGAGAAGAAATGATTACATACAAATACATTGGAAATCCATTGTTTATTATAATCAAAACTTCAGATATTTTTATCAAATTTTAGCCAAAGTTAAGTTTTTACATAGAAATTCCATATGCAAAGACTCAAAAATATCAATTACAGGCCCTGTAACAAAGCCTCTTTTTAAGCCAATTATAGCCAATCAGATTTTGGCCAATCATAGAGCCAAGGAATTACGTGGAATTTTTTGATTTGGTTAATTTACTTAGGTGAAAAAAATTGTGCTCTACTATGTTTAAATACTAAAACAGAGTGAAGAGACATTCATTCCACCAACTCCTCTTGAAATGTCCAAAGCACTTGCTGTTTTCAAAAAAGGAGTTCATCATTTCATGGAAAACATTGAGTGGAATACATATATGAAAAAAAAAATGATTATCTACTAATGAAAGCAGCAGGCAATCAACATTATGCATGTTTTTGTGTAATTCTTCTTTAATTTCTGCTTAATACTGTATTAATCTTGATTATTATTGTAGCAGGTTTGTATACTTACTTACTTTTCAAATGAGAATGGGGAACAGAGATTTGAAAACAGAGAGCTTGGCTTTTTTTCTCAGCACATGTTTCATTACCATGTGTTTGCTGTTTGCTGCACCAATCCAAGCATCCAATTCTCTATTTAGCCTCCCACCGCTTGTGAATGTAATCCCAAGATACTTGAACTTCTCCACCTGTCTCAATTGGGCTTCCCTAATAAGGAGAGTTTACTGAGCAGGTTGTCTTGAAAGAACCAGAATCTCAGTCTTAGCCACACTGATTTTCATCCCAGCCTCTTCTTAGTACTTAACAATTTCTTGAAAATCTTAAAAATGATTGGTAACTGAAGATAATGGAGAGTTAGCAGACTATTGAGAAAGAGTGGAAACACGACAGAGGAAGCAGCCCTTTAGCTCCGTGCTGTATTGAGCAAATAGTAAGCATGTCAATAGAAGAATCGGCGACCGCTAGACTACAAAAAGAGATGAATGGCCAAGTTTTGCTTCAAGACATCGAGAGCAGAGTGGGAATTGCAATAACATCAAGTAAGATTACGTGACTAAGAAATTATTTAGGCTAGCTGTGGTATACTTGGAGAGGTCCATCCATTGTGAGCATTTAGAATTTTTGTAGAAAATTTTAGACAATTTTTTTAGAATTTTCATTATGAATTTTTACTGTATTAATTCTAAGCGTTTCCATGCGTTTATTTTTAAGATATTGCAAAATTTAATAAAAAAAACAGAGTCCGAGTCCGAGCCACGCTGGGGTTATCACCTAGCTTATTTGGCAGCACAGCAGATCCATAAAAATATATTTTGACTATTCTGTGTGAATGTGAATATTTTGGAAACTGAGATGCTGATAGTGCGATGATTGAACCTTTGTTTCCAAGAATTATTAACAATGAGCATAAATAAGGCAGTGTCTATTGAGGAGGCAAAGGAGTCACACGTGTCTCCCTTGAGCTCCCTATCAAACATCCAGATGACTGGCAAAAATTTTTGTCTAGAAAAGAAAGAGAAAAAATGAGTATTGGTCAGAGAAACTCTGCATCTAAAACAGAAAAATATATACAGGCATTGGAAACATCTGAACAACAGGAGTTTCGAATAGAGCAGGAGGGTATAAGAGCTTCTACGTCAAGGGTAAGAAAAACTTGGGTCTAAAGTATCCAGTGATGTTCCCAGTGGTGAAGATGGATATCATTTTATGAGGCAAATCAATAAGAGTTTAAATAAAGTCCCGGTATATCACCTAGAATTCCTGTTTTTCGGATTTTTGTTAGAATAGATAGTCCCTTCGATCTGTGTTGTATTGATTGAGTTATTATTTATCCAATTTGGAGTTATAATTTAACTTCTTGAGATTCTTCTCTTTACCTACAAGTGTAATTATCCCAGGCAATGCCGGGTCCTCTGCTAGTACTCAGTATTATCAAATATTGCCCTTCACTAGTGAGTATCTTATTTTATAGAAGTAAAATACGAGGTCTGTTCAAAAAATACGTAGACTGCTTGAATTGCGCGGGCCCTATTGGTCCCAATCAAAATCGCTTGGTGTCGCCACCTTCTGACAGATCCGCTGATTACAAGGCAGTTTTTTGATTGCAAATATCAGTATTGGTTGATCAGCTACGCAGTTGTTTGTGAAGTGTGTTTTTTTTCGTTTGGCGGATTTTTAGAATGAGTGACTTGAACGAGCAAAGAGTTGCTGTGAAATTTTGTGTTAAACTCGGAAAAACTGCCACTGGACGAGTGGAAAAGGCCAGAAATGTGGACGAGAGGTGACTGGTTGTTTCATCACGACAATGCTCCAGCCCATTCAGCCCTCAGAACTCGAGAGTTTTTGGCCAAACACTCGATCACTGTTCTTCCTCACCCACCCTACTCACCTGACCTCGCTCCTTGTGACTTCTTCTTGTTTCCCAAACTCAAAAGACCTTTGAAAGGAAGGAGATTTGAGACGATTCCCGACATAAAGGCAAATGCGACGAAGGCGCTGAAGGACATCACAAAAGAAGCGTTCCAGGACTGTTTCCAAAAGTGGAAACACCGTTGGGATAAGTGTGTGCGTCGGGGAGGAGAGTATTTTGAAGGGGACCCAGATGTGTAACTTCTGAATAAAGTATATTTTGTTTTATGACGTCAGTCTACGTATTTTTTGAACAGACCTCGTATTTATTTAAAAAGACATACAAGAAAAGACCCCAAGTTGCATTTTGTCCGGTTCCCATCTTAACCTACCTAACGTTATGAAAATCTCATTTTATGAAAATGATAGAATAAATATTCATTTAACATTGCTTAATGAAAAGAACTAAATGGATTTGTATCATAATCTATATAAAATTTGTTATACAAAATAACCACCTGAATTTTTTTTATTTTTTTCCATTTAACAAATTATATTGCCGAAAAACATCTCTTTACATCAAATGTCCAAATACCAGTGAAATGTCCGTTCAGTCGAATGTCCATCGGCCAAATGACTGGGTACCAATTTTATCCATGTTGTAGCTTGGTCAATTTGCAAATTTTCTGAAATTGATATTTATTTACATTTTAATCTTTCTGTTTAACAATTGCTAGGATTCTGCACCTTGCAAAAAGCCATAGCAACATCAAACCAAGTAAAATCTCCAAAACAACAAAAGAAAATAAGAAATCACTATTCCACAAAAACGTATATGTAAGTTTCGGGACTCTTCTGTCTCCTTCCTCAGTGAGAAACAAAAAGTGTTTCTCTAAAGAAACTGAAAACTCTGAAATATACAGAGTTTTATCAGTTTGTTTTTGTGGAATAGTGGTTTTTTGGTTTGTTTGTTTTTATTTTCCCCTCAGTTTTAGCTGCCTTACATTTGTATTAAAATCTTCATACTCATAAAATAATCTAAGAGACTGGAGCTGACATTGTCAAGGTAAAACAATATGATCAAATAATGGCTGTTGTAGAAAAGAAAGATGAGACAAAGAACTCTGGAATAAAATTAAAAATATGATGATGAAGAATTTTATGCTGCTACAAGCAGCTCCAGCCCATGAAGTGCCACCATAATGTTGTCTGGTAGAGGTAGGATTTAAAGTCATCGCATGAAATTTATTTAGAAATGAGGCATGGCTTCATCATTTTCATGTAGCTGTGGAGCAGAGCTTCCAATTGTCCCTTAACAGCCTACTCTGAACATTTTACTGATTTCTTCAAAGCAACGGACAATGTTGTTGAATTGGATCGATGGCCTCGCAGTGAATATTTGATTTGTGTGTCAACCTGTACATACTTTTCCTTAATGCTTTTTAAATTTTTATTTTCTTATTAACTTTTTTATTTGTATTTTTATAGTTTTGTATCCATGTAGCCATTTGCTAAATAAATAAATATTACACGTTTCTTATGCTGGCTACAAGAAACTTTAGAGACATTACGATCAAGGACTGATTGATACAAATTTAAAGCCACTCCAAGGAATTTAACTCTAATTACGCATAAGAAAATTATAGCAAATACTGTATCTAAAAGAAAACAAATTAACGTGTGTCTTGGAATCTGTCGATGGCACTGTGATCATTGTCATGTGACCTGTTCCTTCCGGTTCGTACATGTGTGTTGCATCTGTGTTTTCTTTAATCTGTGGTGACACAAAAATTTTGCATTAGCTACCATATACTTAGCTCCTCTCTCTTCATTGGGTCGATACCAATAGAATTTTAAAATTAAACACTTCCAACTAATTTAGAACAAGGAACAGGTTCACAAATAACATCTTTCATGGGTATCTTCTGTAATTCATAAAAATCCACATAATACCAATGCAAATGATTATGAGTATAAAACTGATGTTCATGTTCTTTGCCTTTACCAGTATTTACAGCTAATTTAGGAATGATAATAATTTCTCTTCTTTGAATATTTGCAGGTTATTATTTTTTTTGCAGAATTACTAATGTGTCTTAATTGGCCTTTAATTCCAGATGTGATACTGGTATGCCATGTTAATAGTATGTTTATTTTTAGGTAATAGTGCATTATGCTTTGTTTATGTTAGCAAATGTTTAAAAGGATGAATATGACTCATCATTTTTAATATAGGAAATTGTTATTTTTTTAAATTCAAAACTTATTTTATCTTTTATTTTATGTTTGCCCCAAACATGTCTTAAGGCAAACATAAAATAATCATATGAAATGATGCAAATAATGTAGATGTTGGCATTCCCAAAAATCGAACGAATTAAGTAACAATCAAAATTTAACACCCATTCAATGGTAATCATATGGCATGATACAGACCGGTTGTTCAATCATGCAACCCAGCATTCAATATGTTAGAAGAGTATATTTGTTTGTTGTAAAAGTCTAAGTGTTTGACACAGATAGATGGCATTGCAGTGTTCTCAAGTTAAGTTTTGGAGCATTGCAGATTTCATTATGCCTGCCAACTGTATGCGTCTATGCAAGATGCCATCCATCATGATTAAGAAGAGGAGAAAACCAAAAAACAGATCACCACTTGTCTAAAATGATTTTACTGGTTATGTATGTACATTTCAGCTGATAAGCAGTTTTTATCCAGCATGAGTCCGAAGTGACATTCATGACTATTAAAAACATTGTGAACAGTAGTGGTCCAGTTCTTTGTTTTCCAGTTTACTAAGTTTTTATTCTTTACTCTTATGGTAAGAAGGTTTGCACCTGCCTTAAAGCTGACAGTGGAAGTTTTGGCAACCTGCCGTAAAGAAACATGTTATTTTATTGTTAATTGTTATTGGTATTTTTATCCCCTAATAATCACTTAATATGAGAACACGTGATGAATATTGAATTGCATGATAAAATGATCATTCTTTATCAAGAATACTAGACATGAAGTTTTCAACTGCATTGCAAATTTCAAAGCTTAACAGTATTGCTCTTGCATGATGTAATTTGTATTTTTACTTAAAAAAATGTTCCTGGGAATTTTTAGCTGTTCAATAGTTTTTATGTAATTTAATGTTAATTTAGTCAAACTCAATTATAGCAAACTTGGTTATAGTGTGATATTTCAATAAGTTAATAATGAGATGCGGTATATAAAATAAAAGGTCCAGATAGAAGTGACTTAAAATGCAGGGAAACTTTAATACAACACAAAGGAATAAAATTACAGATGTAAAGAGTACAGTTTACAAAAGCATCAAGGATATGCGAGGTTAGACTAACATCGTTTAGTTAATCAATAATGAAGTTCATTATTATGGACATGGTATGTGTCATGTGTTCCTTTTCTAACAGGAGGAGCACGAAAACCCTATAAATAAAGGGAAGGAGTTTAGTGTATAATTAGTAACATGTATATTCCTTCTTTTAATGTAAAAATGGATAAATAAAATCAGATAAGTAATATGTAAATTAATAAAATTAGAATAATAAAAGTATGTTAACAGTCAACTACTGCATCAACATGATTCCATATCAAAATCCAGATTAGTGACTTTTAACATACTTTTATTATCCTAATTTTTATAATATACATTTTATTTATCTGATTTTATTTATTTGTTTTTACATTAAAAGAAGCAAAATACCATGTTACTAATTATACAATAACTCTATGTTACATCTAGCCATAATATTGATGATCACAGGCAAGGACTAGCGCACAGTAGAAACCAAGCGTGGTTCGCACCTTGTCACAGGTGGCAATGGGCCATACATAAAATGGAATACTTACATACAGAAAGAGTCCGTAAGGCGTGGTCGAGGTCCAGAGAGAGAGGGATCCTTATCGTCATAACTCAGCTTGGCTCAATGGTGCCTCCCTCCTCTATGTACCCTGCTTATATATCCCCAGGGACAATCCCATCCACCCATGTGCGAACGCATGCTTCAGATTGGCTAAGGCCTGTTCCGGCAGTGTCGCCCTCTGTTGGTTGTGGCAGGAAATACACTCAAAGTTGCCAATCTTCCACGTAGTAAGTGGGGGTCTTGTGGCCACATGCGGAGGGGGTGTGAATCAAACAAGTTAGAATTCTCTTGTAATTGACGCATGTCACAATAGCATACAAATTGGACCAATCACGACTAAGATCCACATTGGACAACTTAATTTCAACTTGGCTATAATGTTACATTATTAATGTAGTTGAAACTGGCTAGAGAAAACTTTCTCCTAAATAATTCAAATTATTTTGAAAAACTCAAAGTAAAAAAATTTAAATAATAAACCAAAAATCATAGTTTAATTTGCTGAGACATACATTTAAAATTTTAAACCAACCTTGCCCCTAAAATTAGTATCAATTAACTGAGATGCATTTTAACGGGATAAGTTCCAATATCATACATAGCTGGGGTAATCCACGGCAAAGCAGTGTTCTATCATCTTTCAAACAAATTAAGAAATGTTTTAGAGGAGAAAAAATACAATTGGTTCCTGAGATATACAGGGTATCCATAAAAGGTCTGACACATTTTATCTGTATATTACCAAAAAACTAATAAAGATAAACAGAAATGGATTTCAATATGTGAAACTTAACTGAAAAGGTTTTTTTAAACCAAGTTAGTAGATCCCAACATGCGCTTCTTGGGTCACACAGGGGATATCCAGCTGATAATCAATTTCTTGCCATGTTCTTTTGAGCATATCGACACCAACCTTGTTAACACTCCAGAGGTGGCGTGGGTGTTTGTAACGTGGGTGGTAGCATATGATCTGTGAGACCGCATTTTGAAACTACTTTTTTTAATATTCAAAAATAAATTCATGAATATTTTTTATCTATCACTTAATTTATCTCATTATTAATAGAAACGGCTCAAAAAACTTTTCAACATTATCTGAAAAACGTAACTTTTAGAAAGAAATTTAAAAACCCTTCTTCTTCCATCAAAATTAGACATGAATATTTTCAGGAAAGGCATTTATAAAAATAAAATAGTTGAAAATTGATACTTTGCATTATTTTTACTTTTCATACATATTTACTTCCTTACATAAAAGAAAACTATTATAAAAATGAATAATACCAATCATTTCTCAGAGGATTAAAAATGCCTATTTTTTTATTATAAAGAAACTATAAAATAATTTTTCTCAATATTCAAAATTATTTTATTCAAAACTTGTATAAACGGAGGTTAAATATATATGAAATTATATTTATAGAAGAGTTTATTGCTCTTGAAATTCAGAAAACAGCATTAGTATACTTGAGTTTCGCTCCAAATATTTGTTTTCAAATAAAAGTTTCTAAGTAGGAAATATTAATAAACAAAAAAGATATTGGAAATTAACTGGAGAATACGTTTAGGTAATAAAAATTTAAAAAGAAGTAAAAAAAAAAAATGAATTTTACATCAATTTATTTTAGTAACGAAGTTGGTGCCGTGCGGTCGCTGAGACCGCACCTCCTATATATGTGAATCTAGGGAAGAAATCGTGGATTATGACATAATGACTTCTAGAAGGGTCCAAGTTGGGAGAATACCAAAGTGGTCATTTGTTTCTTTTAAATTCATAAGAAGATATTCACAAAAATGTAGTGATGCAGTCCCTGAGACCACATGTCATCTTT
The DNA here is from genome assembly GCA_023313115.1 of Rhysida immarginata. Taxonomy (NCBI): domain Eukaryota; kingdom Metazoa; phylum Arthropoda; class Chilopoda; order Scolopendromorpha; family Scolopendridae; genus Rhysida; species Rhysida immarginata. The sequence continues at coordinate 5,991 of JAHWFO010050887.1, read as the reverse complement.
GGAGTGTTAATAGCAACCGTGATTCGGGGTCTCAAACCCGTATTGTCCTTAACTTTGTGAAACACAATAAAACTTTCAGTTACAGTTTCATATATTGAAATCCATTTCTGTTTATCTTTATTAGATTTTTGGTAATAAACAGATAAAATGTGTCAGACCTTTTATGCACACCCTGTGTAACACTGTAATGTTTCATGTGTTTGCTGTGCAGGTCGAGTAGCGATTGTCAAGAGAGCAATGACGACGCCCACAGTTAAGCTGATAGTACTGTGTTAATCGTCTTCTTTTATCTTGTTTAATGTTGAGAAATTTCACGAACAAGCTTTAACACTGAACTGTTAACACAGATCAATTATACAAAAGTACATGGTAATTGTTGTGATGGCACTGGCAGAGAAGCATGGCAGTGAAGCTAACATTGGAACTTGGCACCACCAGCCTTCATTAGTGACATCTAGCCTGGATCTAGCCTGTAGTTCCAGAGGGCTGTGATCAGGGTAGCAGCATCCATGAACTTTTTGTATAGATAGTGATTGATGATGAAGATTGACAGAAAGAGAGAAATTTGAAGTATAGTTTTTTAATGTGGAACTATATCAGTTTATTGAATAGAATTCCTGGACAGAGGAGGCATCAGAGCTGATCACAGGAGTCTTTCCTATTTGCTATTTGCCAGTGAGCTTAGAGAACTTGTGGGTTAGGCCATATTCCACTATCGACATTGAAAATCTTGCTGGCTCTACCAGTATTGAGTTTATCGCATCACATTGTAACCATGTTGGAACTGTATGATGGCACCACATAGCTTATTTGGAAGCTGTACACATCCCATCATATCAATATAGAAGACATCACTCATCATCATCATCTAGCTGATCCTCTGAGCAACTGCTCATTTGAACTGTTCAAGAAATTGACTAGTTGTGGACTTGATTTCAACTATTGTACAAGTTGGTCTAATGGTGATACAGTATTAAGTTTTTAATAAGTTCTTGATTTAGTGGAAAATGTTTGCTTAGTCCACTCTCTGGGATATATGATGCTAATAGGATTACAGTAGTCATGGTGCTTTCAGAACTAAATTATTTGTTTAAAGTTGGTCCAAGTGCAAGTTTATTTTCTTGACAGTGTTAGTTAGAATAGAGTAGAACTTTTACCTTTTGATTTGAGAATGTTTGAATATTTCAACTTTAATGCGTTGGTGATCAGTACTATCAGGGTGTAAAATTGTGTTTTGCTAGTTAATGTTTATTAAGTTTAGTAGACATTTGAAGAGAATTGCTTGTATTTGCTGTATGTACTATGTTTATTTGTTCTTTGAAATATTTTTGTTGTTGTTAAATAAACCAGATGGTTTAATTACCTAATTGATTATTCAATGACCAATCAGTTATTGCGCACCTATTCACCTCTTCCAAGCTGCAAGACTGCCATCTGCCGAGAGAATTGCGAAATTACATTCAGAGTTGCACCTGCTATCAGTGTTCCCTGTGCACACAAATGGTTGTTTAGGACAGAATTTTTTTTTATCAGATATGGATTTACTAACAATCATATAGTAAACAAACAACGATTATTATGGGTGAAACCTTCTGAAAAGTTTATCTCTCTATCAGTATCTGCAACCAACGTCATTTTGTTTATCAGTAGAGACAAATCTGGTTAAAACTTCCCACCCACTCAAACAACTAATAAACATGAAGACAATTCTGGTTTTGCAAATCACTAATGGCTAACTCGCACTCTACTGCTACATCTAACTCACTGGCAGTAATCGGCCTCAGTGGCTTAGGCTCAGTGGTTGCGTGATCGCCTCTGATGCCCGAGGACGCAGGTTCGACACCGGCCGAGGACGACGAGGATTTTTTCAGGGGGAAAATCCTGAGATCACGCACTTCCTTCGGAAGGGAAGTAAAGCCGTTGGTCCCGTGTAGTCATTTGCCGGCTGCACGTTAAAGAAACCTTGCGAGGCAAAATTTGTGGCCCCTATAATGCCGTCCTGAAATGACCATGGCAGTTAAAAAGGACGTTAATACCAAACAAACCAAATAAAATCACTGGCAGTAACATCATAAAAATCTTCAGCCAGGTCAGGAATTACAGAACTGACAGATCAATGATTCCTCCTTCTGTTTTTTTCTGTTTTTCTACCACTTATGTCATGTACCCATCCAATTTGGATAGCCGGCCCGGTGGCCAAGAGGGCTGGGGTGTAAACTTTCCATTCTCAAATCCATTGGGTCGCTGGCTCGAATCCCACCGTGGGCATGGATGTTTGTGTTTGTCCCCAGAATCCGTAAAAGAAAATAATCATGTTGAATTCTCAGATTGTGTACAGATATTAGTCATGTGAAAGGCTGCAAAATGACTGGATATTGACATGCCCAGAAAACCTAACGAAACAAACAATCAAATTTGGATTACAGTTTTTCTGCATAGGATGGATTGCTCAGGTCTCTGGTTACACAGCCATTGATAAAATGTTGGCTACAAACTTTAACCATTTTGCTGGATTCCAGTCAGTTTAATCCTTACTGAAAGATGCAAATGAAAAATTGAAACACTTACATTGATAATGATAATATTGATGAACCATTCTATACTTGGTTAGCTAGCTAGCAAGCAATAAACAGCTTTAACTAATTAAGTGTGTTGTGGATTGAAATTTTAAAATATTAGCTATGAAGGCAACTTACCGTAAATTCCCTTGTAAAATGCAAATACTTTTGCCCTAAAAAAGCATCTAAATTTGTGGGATCGCATTATACAAGGGGATAATAGTAGCCCTGGAACGACTATTTCATTCTGTTCTGATGAACTTCAGATGAAATTACCATAAAATAAGCATTATATTAATTACACAGTATATACAATATCCAGTTCATTATACAATACATTAATTCGCGTTTTATTTGAATTTCTCGTCGCCAAAAGCTAATAGGAAAATAACTTCTCAAATAGATGGCAACTTCAAAACACTTCAAAACTGCTTCGAATTAACACAGTTCTTCACATTTGGCTAGCCACTATCAAAGTTAATTTTCTTTTCGATGTTTCTAAGACTTAACACATAAATTCATTTATCACATGAATTATTTTTACTTCAGCAGAAGAGTGTTAGAAATTGCAGGAAAATTCAATTAGGATCTGCATTAAATCAAAGTTTTTAAAGTGCAGCATATTCGTCTGTGATTTGGCTTAGCGGAATGTACACATTGTCGGTGATTAGGCCTAATCATCTCTTCTGAAAATGCACTAACTCATCAAAAATACCCAAAATTGTAAAGGAAAAATTGTGCATTGTGAATATAATTTATTAAGGAATTTTAATTAAAAATAACTAAATTTTATTCAACAAATATGAAATGAAGCAACTTCTGCGAGTCTTAAACACTCTTGATCCGTCGTATGTTTGTTTTTTTTTTTCTTCTTTTGTAAATGTTTAGCATTATTTTTGTGCACATTACATGGGTGAGGATATCCTTGGGACCAGAAAAAAATATTCTCATAAGCAGAATATCCTTTTATCCAGAGTTGGGGGCTTGTCCTATGCCAAATTTTTCAACAATGCTTGCTTGAGTTTCAATAGAATCCAACAATTTAAGAACTTCAACATGATCAGATAGAGATAAGGGTTTTACATTTTCCAGGTATATGTACTGTATTAAAAAAATAAAAACAAATCAATAGGGAAAAAATGCACTAGTACAAAAACTGGTCACTCACTTTTGCAACGAAGCTAGGAGTCTTCACAGAAGGATAAATTCGAATGACAATCGAATAGTGAAGTGTACCGAATCCCAAATGACCCTTTACGGAGTTTATATAGTCGTTGCAGTGCTATTACCGACCAATCAGCAATTTTAGGCAGTAGTGCCCATTGGCTTAGAGGGAGATGATAAAGTGGCTGTTATATGCAGAGTATGCTTACAGCACAGAATGTGTCTGCCAATCACCAGAAACACTAGAGACAATGTGTCTGCCAATGACATAATAGTGTGTTTAGTTATTTTAAACGGAGTTAAAATGCATTGAAATCAACTACAGAAAAACGGGGCCGTGCACTCTTTATCCTTATAAGCGGATTATCCTTATATTGAGGGTCGACTGTATTTTTTTTCCCTATGGAAACTGATCATGTGGCCCTATTGCTTCTTATTTCACCACATTTTGACGGAGTTTATAGATAGACGATTCAATTTTTACAATTAGGTGGAACTTTTAATAAGTATATAAAATAGTTAACGCTTTAAAAGTAAAGTGCAAAAAGCTAAGATAAACCACTTTTGAGATTGAAATACGTGAGTATAAGAATATGAGATCTGTTGAAATTCGTATACGATGTTTGTGGTCGGGAATATTTGTTTTGCTTTGCTTTCCTCTCCGAAAATACTTTTTCTAAACTGTCGCTTCGCAGCGTAATGGTCATGCTTGCAAGAGGCAAATATATACATATATCAGATATGGCACCTAACATGGGCATTGTATTATGGATAATTATTTGTGATGAGTAATAAATACTTGGTTCAAGTCCCAGTAGGAGGGGGGGGGGGGAATTTTCCCCACAAATTTTTAGCATTTTATGTGGTTCTAAAAATGATGGATGGACTCTGCATTCTTTCCTGATAATGGTGCATGTACAGAAATGGTGACAATTTTCATTGCAGTATAGGAATTGGACCTCTTGTGATTGGCATAGTGTTGCCTTCCCTGATGAGCCATGGTTTTTGCGCTATCAATTAGACCCTTGTGCAAATTAATTGAAACAAATAATTTCAAGATCTTTAGGGATGCTTATTTGCTTTGACAAATCAAATTAACCATAGTTGTTTTCTTCTTATGACCACACTTTCCTTTACACATAGGAAAAACTGATCCAGCTGATGAGACGGTTGGCAGTTGCTAAGCTCACACCAACCACTGAAGCAATCTCTTCAGATTGGGCTGTGTTCGTGCAGAGTTGTGATCTTCGTACCTTTCCTAGGTGTCTCATCTATCTCTGATGGCAGTCGAATCACATCTGGTCAGGTTTCTAATATCTGATGAAATACTGTAGCTGCTAACATAATGATTTCATCAGCCAGTGTACTCTGCTATGGTGGTCAGATAGGATTCTAAAATCTGATGCAATACAGTTGCTGCTGATTGCATCAGCCAACGTAAAAAATGATAAAACTGACTTTTTGTGTTCGTTTTGAGTACAGGGTTACTAGTAATATAGAAAACATGCTTTGTTTCAATTAACTTGCACAAGGGTCTAGATAATGTTGTTGTATTCTGCAGGAAACCTCCAAAAAAAATAACTCTGCAACCATTATTGGAAGAACACTCTGTTTTGTTTTTTATCCATCCATACCTGTTTATTATCTTCCTTGAGGTGGATGGAATATTCCAACAAGAGAATGCAATAAATCATATGGCCAGAATGGTCCAGGAGTGGTTGGAAGAGCTTGAGCAAGACTTCTAAGTAATTCCCTGCTTCCTAATTTCTGAATTTAAACACTATTGATCACCTTTGGGATCGCCTTAATCATACTGTTCACTCCATGGGTCCTCCATCATGCACCCTTCTGCAGCTGTTGGGTGCATTGCAGTCTGCATGGCTCCAGATACCAGTGGACTCCCTTCCAGCATGTTACTGATTCTTTTCCACATCATTTGTTGCTGTCCATTCTCCACACAGCACTAGTCTGCTTATTGGCTGATGATCATAATATTTTTTTTTTTCATATGACATATTTATGGTGCTTCCATGTATTCTTGATGGGAGAATATTCATACATGTACTAAAATATACTAATGATTAGTAGAAAAAATGTAAAAATTATCTTAAAAACTGTGGATATATGTATCATCCCAAAACACCAACAGTTGCATTTTCCCACAAACTTTTATTCCACATGAATAAACCTATTTCTGCCACCATGTAGTCTTCTTTCAGTATGACACTTTATATCCATATATTGACCATTTCGTAGTCTTATCTCAGAA
>JAHWFO010050886.1:0-12291 GCA_023313115.1 Rhysida immarginata | reverse complement strand
ATGATTTATAGTGTTAGGTGAATTAGATCATCGAGCAGACCGCTACAAACAGTTTTTTTTTGGATTCATTATGGACAAATAACACTCTACGTTCATACCCATTTATTATAATACGTTAGAAGACTTAAACTTAAGGATCTAACAAAATATCGATAAAATGGTTCGTCCGGTAGTTGACGAAGTTGATAAGGTATTAGCGGCCTTGATGCAACAAAGAATACCTGCTACGATATTGAGTGAAGAAACCATCATACTTGTAAGTCGACGCTTGGAGTTGGAGATCGGTGACGAACACAACAAGCGAGTAATGAATTTACGGCGTGAAGTGGAACGACTTCAAAGGCTACGTCAGACCACACCAGAATCAGAAGTGTGGAAAACGTACAACGTCGACGATTTTGTGAATGGAGCTCTCATACATTATACTCTAGGAGTGAATCACCATATAATGCAGGAAATAAACAAAACTTTACAATATCAAACGGAGATCTTGACACAGCTTATGAAAACAAAACAGAAAGAACCTAACCAATTAAAAGATATGTTAGATATATCTCCGTATAACCTAAAAGATGATATAGGCCAATACCTATTAACTCTAGAGACGAAAGCGATGATTCAGGGGATAGAAAAGGAGTTTTTAAAACAAATTATTCCTCTATTGGTGCCAGAAGACGTGAACGCTTGGGTAGGAGAAAGTATAAGACATTTACCAGATTGGCAAACTGTTAAGACTTGGTTAAAACAGCATTTTGGAGGACACACGTACGACATAACGGAAAAAAGACATTTGTGGAACCGATACCAACGAACGGGAGAAAGGCTAAGCGTATTCGCGTTCGAAATAAGCCGACAAAACGCACAATTGACATATCCCTTGTCGGATGAGGAACTATTAAATCTAATCTATGAAAACATGCTGCCAAAATCCCGACAAGGAATATTACGGAGACAGTTTACAAATTTTGAACAATTAGAAGAATTATGTCGACAGAAGGAAGAATTGAACGAACAGAAAAGAGTTGAAACAAAACACATGCAATACCAACTTCATGTAAGCGATGACGAAAATATGTCGTTCTGCCACGTTCCCGAAGTTGGCCGACCTATCCCAAGGCGAAGATACGCTACCCGAATATTTTACCGTAAAACAAGGATTGAGGAAGATATGGGGAAGACGAAGGAGAGTAATGAAATCAATTACACAACACGAGATTACGAACCGCGATCAATACTACAGAGAAAACGAATCACCCGCAATGAAGAGAAGGTTATCGGTAAGAATCAAGTAGAAATTAATGACACGGACATTATTTTGAAGCCGCGACGAGACACCTTGTGGCGAATCAAGATCACTTTAGGTGGAAAACCCATAGAAGCAATGATTGATACCGGCGCTAGCCTATCGCTGATCAATCACAAGACCGCGGACCAAATAACGGGGATAAAAGAATATCACTTGATGGGTAAGAAAGTAAGAGTTGTAGATGGTCGAGAAAGCGAGATGAAGAATACCATCTACACGACCATCACCAAATTAAACGAGATGATCGGCGAACCCATATATTGGCGATGGTGGATATTCCCGAATTTATCATGCGAGGCAATAATAGGCATGGACCTTTTATGTTTGTGGAAATTACAACTAACCATTCCTAGGAATTACGCCCCTACCGTGTTTGCCTGCGATCTAATTAACAAACAGATACCATTAGAAGGAACTCAATTGTTAGAAGAAGCTAAAGCAAGAATGCAACGGATCACACAAAAATTTCCAAATTATCAACATGCCATCGAGACAGACGATGCTGTACCAGTACGTATACGCCCCTACTACTATGCGCCGGCGAAACTCAACATCATACGCAGTATCGTTAAAGACATGGAAAGTCAAGGAGTTGTGCGACGCTGTGAATCAGCATGGTCATTACCATATTTCTTAGTTCATAAAGACAAGTCAAAAGAACCTAGATTCGTACTAGACGCCCGAAAGTTGAATCAAGTAACAAAAGCTATGAGTTATTATCCATTGCCATCGGAACAAATCTTACGGAAACTCAGTCGAGCTCGAGTATTTTCGACGTTAGATCTCAGACGGGCATACTGGCAAGTAGAATTGTCCCCAGAATCAAGAGAGAAGACAGCATTTATGGTTCCAGGGATGGGAACTTATTGTTACCAAGTAATGCCCTTTGGAATAAAAAACGCGGCTCAAGCGTTTCAAGCTCTAATGGATCAAGTCCTCGACCCATCTATCGAGCCCGAATGTTTTCATTATGTTGACGACATAATAGTGGCGACCCCCGACCTCCCATCACATCTAAGAACCTTAGGATTAGTCTTCGATCGATTGATAAATCACAACTTAAAGGTGAATTTCGGAAAATCATCGTTCTTCCAGACGGAGGTGGAATTCTTAGGATACCGTGTTGATGAAAATGGACTCCGCCCAAGCAATAAAAACATCTTGCCTATACTTAATTATCCACGACCCACCAATGTAGAACAAGTACGACGGTTCATCGGAATGGTACAATATTATCGTTCATTTGTCCCTAATCTAAGCGACATTAATTGGCCATTACGCCAACTGACTCATAAGGGTGTAAATTGGACCTGGACGGAAGAATGTGAAGAAGCATTTCAAAAAATCCAACGATTGCTCACTTCCCCACCTATACTCGCCCAACCCGATTTTCATCTCCCTTTTGAAATACACACAGATGCTTCCAAAAGAGCGATAGGCGGGATGTTAGCCCAGGTGCACGACGAACAACGATATATCATCGCCTATTGTAGCCGTGCCCTCACCGATACCGAAGCCCAATACAGCGCCATAGAGTGGGAATGTCTCGCCGTACTACACTCTATCGAGACCTTCCGACCCTACATCGATGGAACCCACTTTAGGGTGTATTGTGATGCCCAGTCGTTGAAATGGATGGGAAACTTTCGGGATCAACATGGACGCGTGGCCAGATGGAATCTGAAATTACAATCTTTTGATTTCGAGATCGTTCATCAACAGGGGCGTCTAAACAAAATCCCAGACGCCTTATCTCGAAGTTATTCGTTGATTACCAATCTTGACCATCCCACCTTAACAACAAGGCCGAAGACAAACGATTCCGATGATCTTCAGACGGTGTGTAGAAAATGGATAGATGACGATTATAAAGATAATCCCACCTTTCGAGTGAGCGTACCCGAGGAAGAAAGGAGGCGTCTAATTTACGACTGGCATCGACGAAAAGATCTCATCCACCCGGGAGGGAAAGGAATGTATTTCCTAATGAAAGAAAAATTTTATTGGCCGAAAATGAAAGAAGACATTAATCGAGTCGTACGAAATTGTCAAGTTTGTCAAAGATGTAAACCCGTGAATTATAAAACTCAACCACCATTAAACCGAAGAGACATTCCCCGCCCACATGACTTGTGGGCTATAGATGTAGCCGGACCCCTTTTTACATCCCACCGAGGGAATCGATATTTCACCGTTTTAACGGATGCGTTCAGTGGATGGATAGAAACTTTAGTAACCAAAAGGATCAATCAAAACGTCATCATCCGACTGATGGAATCAACAGCAAAAATATTCGGCTACCCGAAGAGTATCATTACTGATAACGCGACATATTTTTCGGGAAGACATTATATCGATCTACTAAAGAAAAAGGACATTATCCAATTTCATAGTGTACCTTATCTACCCCGGACAAACCCCGCTGAGAGAAGTATTAGAAGTATTTTAGAAAAACTCCGCATAATGCTATTGGAGAAAGACATCAAAGATTGGGATTTATATATTGAGATATGCGTAAATGCTCTACATAAGATACCCAACAACGATAGTGGAATGACACCTCTTCAAATCATCGAGGACGATGATGATGGTGGACAACGAAACGAGAGACATCGAGTACTGCGAAGGAGAATGTTGCCAAAAGGAGAACACGTTACACCTTGTCGCATACAATTTCATATCGGTGAACTCGTCTGGTTAAGATTACGCACCATACCCGGACAATTGCCCTCAGTACACAAACTACGTCCGTTATATTATGGACCATACATCATACGCCGTTTTAAAGGGACACACGTAGTGGAACTAGAATTGAATGAATTTGAACGAGACCGAAAATTGACTACTGCACATGTAGCTGATCTAAAACCAGTATATGATGACAATCTAGACTACACTGGAGGTTGACTTTTATTGAGATTTGTTTTCTACAAAATTTTTTTTTTTCTTTCAAGGAGGGGTTATATAGCGTCCGCTATCTCTTACCAGACTGTTTTAAAAATAAAAAAAAAAAATTTTGTTTGATCCACTGAACTTTAAATAAAATATACTAAACTTATTTGTATGAAACAACGTTTTTTATTACGACACAAGAATGAGGATATGAATCATGCTTAGTATTGTTGCGATGAGATTTAAGAGGAAGAAAACTAAAACTCAGAGTTGCGTGTTAATTTTGACGTTGTTACAATGAGAAGTTAACAAATTGCAAGAAAAAACAATGAAAATGACAAAAAACATAAAAATATAGATAAGGCAGGCGGTGGAGACAGGAATCAAGATGAGTAGAATCTTCCCCCTTTACGAGAATCCGTTATCGATACCTTTTTTTTTACTCGCCGATTGAACTTTGAATTTTGATATAACATTTTGTTTAAATTTTGATTTTGAGTTTCCTTGAGGACAAGCGATCGGATTAGAAGACGCCTGATTTCTCACCGAGAAAATTCGGACAAACGTTCCGCCTACAAACCCGATTAGAAGATATCATTTCGGTGGAAATTCTTCCTTGATCGACGGAAAACAAGGTAAAAAATATTTATTTATTCCTTGGTGGGCCCCGCTGTGAACGTAAAGAAGCTTTACAACCTATTTTTAAAGAAATTGATAAGAATCCGACCTAAATAAAAGTAAAAGAAAAATAACAAAAGAGATAAATTACCTGGAGTGTATTGCCATTGACCACCAGTTTCAAGGATGGAAGAGAGCGTATTAAAAGCCCCGTTAGGAACCTTCGCGATACCTTACCCTACTAATTTACCCCCTTTTGTCCCATCGTTACCTGTATGAATGATTGACGCGAAAGATACACCCCCCCCGCGTAGTTCCTTAACGCTTTTTTCTTTGGGAATCTCTATGGTGACTGATTGACTTAACGTGACAAAATATATGAACATTACTGATCAATTTGATATTACAGTGTACTGTTTAAAGAAGGATTATTTCCCAGCGACGTTGTTTTTCATTAACTCACTCACCAGTAAGACTATAGTGCAGAACGAAACATAGAACTTCGCCAAACGTATAAAGACATAACAGTTGATAGACATTAAACGATTAGAATTAATGATGAGACAAACACCGATATTTGACTGAAATCTTTATTCAATATAATTTATGAAAATTTAATCACTCCTACTGTTTTACAACAATATTTTTTTTTTCTTTTGTGTTCACCTCGTTGGAATTAATTTTTTAAAGATTAAATGAACCCATCTAATCTTAGGGGGATGAATCCATGACTGTGTTTTGTTGTTCATTGAGATTACTTAGACTAATTTTAGGAGATATTTTGACCAATGATCCATCTTCAAACGATGACATATGATTTATAGTGTTAGGTGAATTAGATCATCGAGCAGACCGCTACAGCATATAAAGGAGTGAAATTCGGTATGCAGATTCCTCCAAGCAAGTTCAACATTACTGTAAAGTTTGGGCAAAATTGTTTCAATAGGGTCGGAGTTGTGGGGGTGGCAATCACTTGGTCTTTAGAAATTTATGGCAACATATAGGGTGTGATATATCATTCGATCGAAATTGATGAGAAAGGAAAGAAGATAGGGTTCTTTTATATTTTCTAAATACAAGGTTCGAGAAAATCAATTTTTTTTAAAAAAATGGGGGGTTAAAAAGTGCAGATGAAGGAATAAAAAAAATAGATGAACTCAGGGCTTCCGCTACTTTCCTATACCTTCCTCGGGAGGCTTAATTTCTTGTTTCGTTTGTATTTTGTTTCTGACAATCGTCAATCTTATTTTCTTTTTTGTATAATATGGAAGACCGCTTGGGTTGGTTAGGCTTTTTGACTACCTCAATGTATTTCATTTGGAGTTTATTCTGGTTGGATGAGCTTTGTGAAAGCACTGCTTTCGTCCCATCCGAACACATGTACACTTCACTGTTCGATTGTCTGTAAATCACTCACTGATGATGGATTTATGAAATCCGAAATGTACATCTGAGTCAGTAAAATTTTTCTATGTGGAGTAGTGGTTTCTGTTTTTTCTTTTTTTTATCAGTTATGTCATAAACTGTCGCACGAGAGCGGCCAGCTTCCTTATATACCCAACCCATTGGAAGAGGAAGAGGAAGAGGAAGAGGAAGCTGCTGTCGCGTCTGGAAGGTTTACACTGTTCAAGGGTTCCAAACAAACAAAAATTGTCTGTACAGTTTTTAGGATGCTGAAGGCAGAACATTTCTTTCTGTGTGTTCTGCACTCCCAAGAATCCCAATGGTTCTATTCACTATTTGGTTATCTAATGTTGCAATCGTTTTCGATGTTTTGAAGCAAAAGTTGGCCATTCATCATTTTGGGTAATCTATCACTCACCGTTTTTTCTGCTTAACATGCTCTCCATTTGCTAAATCGCAGCAGTGTGCTGCCGAAACATTATGCAAAATATATTATTAATATGTGTCACAATTAAATTAATTAGCTGAATGAATTGCCGTTGTGAACTGAGATAAAAGGGACGGGAGGCAAATTTGTCATTCATTCTTTAATGGACGTTGAACTTTGAATTAGAAAACAATTCATAATATTATAACAGCAGAATTGTAAAATAAATTGAAAATTAAGTACATTTCCATTTTCTAATTGAATTGCATCGCCTGATCCTGAGGAATGACCCACGATGTCGGAATCAGCGGTTTGCTGATAAGACGTTGAAACTTGGGATTCCTCCTTATAGCAAGTGGTAGAAGGGCTGATGAAGCGGAGATGACGATGCCAGATAGGTAAATGCGATAACTGTAGCGACAGAGCATGGCGAACTTAAAATGTTTGGCTTCTCGGGGATTGAAGCTGTAAGTATCAATACGAAAAATGATTAGTATTCAGTTAATGTCTAAAAAATTGATGAAGGTAAATATATGCTATCAAAAGAATCCAAAGAAATCAAACTTGGGATACCATACGACGCAGCACTGCCTACCAAGCGTGGTAAGCCGAACAGGGCCCTGTCGACGCTACCGTCTGCAATTGGCGCGAAGCAGGTGCGACGCTGATCCTTGATTTCCTCCGTGAGCAAATATGACTGGACTGGAACGACGAATTCGCTGGAACCTCCGTAGAATTGGCTGTGAGAATTATCGAATTATCAATGTCCAAAATAGTCCTCCTAACGCCTTGGTCCTTGGCCAGCGGTCCACTTTCCTTGAGGCTGCGACTGGCAGACTCCTCCAGCGGCGAGGTCAATGATACTTGAATTTCTATAGGCTCAGTCTCTATAGGATTATAGAAGCCAGATTTATTAAACTATTAATAAAATAATTGTCATTAACTATTGTCCATTAAATCCTTTGAAAATTCTATTGTCGAACAACCACTAGCATTGGGAGAGGTAAATGAAATAGAATCTATCACTGAATTATTATTACATATTAAATAATTGGCATTATCACTCTTATTAATATCGTAATGTTAAGAAAACAATTCTACTGAACTTATTACTCGTTGCTTTACATTTGACGGAATTTGAAACTACGCCTTCTTCTTTTTTTTTTGAAACCATCACGATAGGAGGACGACACGGAAAAGTCAAACTGCACAAAGCATCGCAAAGCTTCTGAACGCAATGCTTAAAACCCCGTAGGACTGAAGACTGTGCTTCTTATGACCGGACTCCGTTGCCTCCAATTTCTATCATTCGCCGTCGTTAAATACCACTTCGTTATGCCTTGCTTACTAGCTACTGAAGGAAAGACATTAGAACCAGCTGCAAACTTTTCAATGCTGCATAACATCGGCCTTTGGAAACTGTTCGGTTGAGATCTCGAGTCCGTTCGCCAATTCTCTTCCCTTGCCAATTCACTTCCCTTCTGCCTCTCTTCTCTTTCTTTTTTCCAATCTTTTTGATTTCTCTTGCATTTCTTTTTTTCCACAAATTCTTGTGGCTCGCTCGCCGATCGTTCCTCCGACTCCCCTACTATCTTCGACGCGGGTCTGCTGCCTGGTTTCTCGCAAGATAAATATTTTATTTCTCTTTTTCGATTTCACCTCGTTCGATCTTTCTCGAGATCTTTTAAAACGAGGTAACAATATGCACTGCAATCATCATGAATATCGATTTCTTATCGGTAATTATTATTTTCGCGAAATCTGAAGTAGAGAGTGACCTTCTTCATGCTTTGAAAGTCAAGTGTGATAAATTTCATCAACATGGGAACAAAACTGTAGATGTGTATAAGGAAAAAAACCCACATAAACCCTTAAACAAACATTCTTATATATATACTAGTCTTATACAATGTATATATACAGGGTGTTTCAAAATTATGTACAATAAATTTAGTGACATATTCTTTAGGTCAAAAGAAGACGAAAATATTCTATAGCACTTTGTCTGGAAACGATTTATTTACGCGATACAGCCAACTAAACCCGTGGCTCCAAATTACAGGAATTGTTCAAAGTGCCCGCCACCAGCTCTTGCATGAGCGACCGTCTGATGTCATGGAAGAGTTCGTCGCCAGCATTACGAACGGTTTGGCATGCATTTTCAATTCGTTGTCACAGATCCATAATATTAGGAACTTCTGTGATGTAGACGATCGTTTTCACATGACCCCACAGAAAAAAGTCCAAGGGATTAAGGTCGGGTAATCTTGCAGGCCAGGCTACTGGTCCACCTCGACCTATCCACCGATTCGTGTATGCAGCATTAAGGTGTGCTCGCACAACATGGCTGAAATGTGCTGGAGCGCCATCATGCATGAACCACATGTTAGATCTTATCAAAAGAGGAACATCTTCCAGTAATTCTGGCAATGCATTCTGCAGAAACAAAAGATACGTTCGCCCAGTCAATCGTGGCGGCAACACATAAGGGCCAATTAAGTTATTTCCGACAATTCCACACCAAATGTTCACGGAGAAACGCTCTTGATGCGCTCGAGCTCTGGTAACATGCGGGTTAGCATCTGCCCAATGGTGCTGGTTGTGAGAATTTACGATTCCTGTCCGGGTGAAGGTTGCTTCGTCCGTGAAAAGTATCTGGCTGAGACAACTAGGGTCTGCAGCATGACAACGTTGTATCTATTGGCAAAATCGTTGTCGGTGTGGATAGTCCGTTGGGTTCAGTGCCTGAAACAGTTGCAGGTGGTATGGATGCAAAAGCTGACGGTGAAGAATGCGCCAAACAGATGAGTGCGGAATGTGTACCATGGAAGAAATACGACGGGTGCTTGTCTGTGGTTCATCATGTATGATGTCAATTATCACATCCTCCTCATCCGGAGAATGTGCTACAGGCCGCCCTTGTCCTGTTTGACGGCCAAAGGAACCACGCTCCCTCAAATGTCTGTCGACAGATACAAATGTTCGGTTATTTGGCAAACGTCTATTCGGAAAGCGTTCTTGGTAGAGTGTTCTTGCTTCCACAGCATTTCCGTCCGCAAGACCATACATTAGGTGCATGTTAGTGTATTCTGCACTGGAATACGTGTACATGACTTTTTTTACGTAAATCGTAATGCGTATGTCAAAGCACGCAAACATTCTGAAATTGATATTCCTAGTGGATGTACAGTAGTGAAACTACAGTAATGGAAACAACCACACACAACTAATGGAACAACCCTAAAGTAGGTTTAAATGGAACAAACCACTCAACCTAGTGTTGGGTCGAAACGCTGGAACTGCTAAAATATCGTCCGCTAACTACCGTGCTTCCCTACTGTATAATATTGGATTACTCGCAAACAAATCGTTTCCAGACAAAGTGCTATAGAACATTTTCGTCTTCTTTTGACCTGAAGAATATGTCACTAAATTTATTGTACATAATTTTGAAACACCCTGTATATACTAGCAAAGGGCGTTGCCAGGGATAATTACAATATTAGGTAAAGAGAACAATTTCTAAAAATTAAATTATAACTCCCATTTGGTTAAATATTAATCAATACAACACAGAGCAAAGGGACTATCCATTCTACGAAAAATACGAATAACAGAAATTCTAAGTGATATACCGGGCTAAGTGAATTTATCTAAACTCTTCTTGACTTGCCTCACCACTGCCGAGCTATACCAGATACGTTAGATTCAAGTTTTTCTTGCCCTTGACGTAGAAGCTCTTGTACCCTGTTGCTCTATTCGAAACTCCCGTTGTTCAGATGTTTCAAACGCCCGTATAGCTTTTTCTGTTTTAGTTGGAGAGTTTTTCTGACCAATACTCGTTCCTTCTCTTTCCTTTCCAGACATATAAATTTTGCCAGTCATCTGGACGTTTGATAGGGAGATCAAAGGAGACACGCGTGACTCCTTTGCCTCATTAATAGACGCTTCCCTATTAATGTTCTGTCATTGCATCATCATCTTATGCTCATTATCAATAATTCTTGGAAACGAACGTTCAGTCATCGCATTATCAGCATCTCAGTTTCCAAAATATACACATTCCTACAGAATGTGGTCAAAATGGATTTCTATGAAATGATTGTATCTGCTGTGCTACCAAACAGGCTACGTTATAAGCCCGGCATAGCTCGGAACTTTTCTGTTTTGGATTACATTTTAAAATATTTTAAAAATAAACACATGAAAACGCTAAATATTAACACAGTAAAAATTCGAAACATTTTTTTTAAGGCTCACAATAGATGGACCTTTTTATGTGCCTCTGCTAGTCTAAATAATTTCTTACTCACATAATGTTACTTTAAATGTACACTTGATGTTGTTACAATCCCCTTTTTTCTTTCGATGTCTTGAAGCAAAACTTGGCCATTCATCACTTTGTGTAGTCCAGCAGATGCCGATTCCTTTAATTACCATTTGCTCAATACAGCACGGTGCAAAAGGATTGCTTCATCTGTCGTCTTTCCACTCTTTCTCAATAGTCTACTAACTGTCCATTATCGCAAGTTACTGATTATTTTTAAAGATCTTCAAGAAATTGTTAAGTACTAAGAACTCTGTTTTCTAAGAAAAGGAATTCTATGCATTGTTGCAAATTGAAACGTATCTATATTGGACAAACTTTGCCTTGCATTGTCGGTCATGAGATATATATTATTGATACTTGCATAGCGTGGGTGCATTGCGTGTTGACACTATTGTTGATACCTATTGTTGCACAAACTTTTCCTTGCATTTTTGGTCATGAGATATATATTGTTGTTCCGTGCAGAGCGTTTGTAGTTGCGTGTTGATACCGTTGTTGATAAATACTGTTGCTCAAACTTTACCTTGCATTGTTGGATATGAGATATTTCTCATGAATATGCCTTGCCATAACCATGTATATCGATTTTTTATATCAATAATTATTTTTTTTTCGAAATCTGAAGTAAACAGGTCAAGTATGCAAAATTTCATCAAAATCGGTATAAAACTGTAGATTTGTATAAGAAACAAACAAACCCACAAACAAACCTCCTTCTTTACATATATAGAAAGTGTTACTGCCAAATGACGGCACGAACAATCCTCTAATGATCCGTGGGATAGGAAGGGTTAAGACTGATAGAACTTAATCCGGGATTTCCCAACTAACATGCTCGTGTAAGTTTATGATAAGGATTGCTTTAAGCACCTAACCAAAGACTTTAAAACTTATATTCCCTTACTACAATAAAAGACAAACTGTTCTTTATTTAAAGTTCCAAAAGTTATATTCGATTAAAGAGAATTCCCATAAATAAAATTAAAGTAAATGGCCTATGAAAACGGACGCTAACTCCAAGCAAAATAGATCCTTTATTACACTCCTTAAGTAAAGAGAGGGAAAAAGGAATAAATGCGAAAAACAGGTTTAATACAGCAATGGATAGTTGACTCTTGCTACGGAATGAAGAGCGGATACTAACAATGGAGCAGGTTAACTGTCATTCAGGCAAACTTGGGCGTCAGATGATCCGAAAGCGAAGGTCAATCTTCATAAGACTAAGTAGTTCCCAAATCGCAATTTTACTTGGAAATGAAAAAAAAATATCTTAGAGTTATAATAAAAAAAATATGTTTTTTTTAGAATTAAGAA
>JAHWFO010050882.1:0-16398 GCA_023313115.1 Rhysida immarginata | reverse complement strand
TTACAGTTTAGTAGCACGTGCCCTAATGGTGCCCTATGGCATGATATAGTACCATTGGAACTTTCAATTCTAAACCATGGCATGTAATATATCAAACGACTCGTAACAACATGTAATGAGTGAATATCATGAGAAAATAATGATAATTGAATTGGTTTAGTAGCACGTGCCCTAATGGTGCCCTATGAAACCATATGGTACCATTGGCACTTTCAATGCTAAGATATGGCATGTAATATATCAAACGACTCATAACAAGGTGCCATGAGTGAATATCACGAGAAAATAATGATAATGGTTATTGGTTTAATAGCACGTGCCCTAATGTTGCCATATTATACCATATGGTACCATTGGAAATTTTAATGCTAAGATATGGCATATAATATATCAAACAACTGGTAATAACGTGCCATGAGTGAATATCACGTGTAGATAATGATAATGGTTATTGGTTTACTAGCGCGTGCCCTAATGGTGCTCTATGATACCATATGGTATCATAGAAACTTTCAATGCTAAGATATGGCATGTAATATATCAAACAACTCGTTACAACGTGCCATGAGTGAATATCACGTGTAAATAATGATAATTGTATTGGTTTAGTAGCACCTGCCTTAAAGATGCCATATGATATAAAAGGTGCCATATGGTAAATAATGATAGTGGCAATTGGTTTTATAGCACGTGCCCTAATGGTACAATACAGAATTTATAGAACTTTCAATGCTAAGATATGGCATGTAATATATCAAACAACTCGTTACAACGTGCCATGGGTGAATATCACGTGTAAATAATGATAATTGTATTGGTTTAGTAGCACCTGCCTTAAAGGTGCCATATGGTATAAAAGGTGCCATATGGTAAATAATGATAGTGGCAATTGGTTTTATAGCACGTGCCCTATTGGTACAATACAGAATTTATAGAACTTTCAATGCTAAGATATGGCGTGTAATATATCAACCAACTCCTTACGCGTTATTAGATCTTTTGTTATCCATAGCATATTTGAATCAAGATTATATTACTCTTAGGCTTAATGGTATCTAAAACTCATTACTAATTAATTTAATAGTAGTTAATCGCTTGCTTCAGTAGTAGATGATAACGTAGAAAGACTTTAGTAATTTAATATGAAAATCTAATAGATGCTTACACATAACGCTTCAGCAATTGAGGCTCACTTCGTTTAACATTATGTGAGAAGTCTTACAAATTAAAGAACTTTTATTTTTTTAAATGTATGAGGAATAACTTCACTCTCCATTTACCTTTCATTCTTCAAGTTTATTCTATTAAATTCTTTCTATACATTAGCCTATTTAAATAGTAACTTACAATTTAGTTTTCATATTTATTTATTTACTCTCAAGTGTTTTAAAATGTTGGTTAATTCTATATATCCATGTACGATGCTATAACCAGAAAATGTTTTCCCTTTATCCGCTTTGGCGGTAAAATCATTCTTGTTTTTTCTTTCTTTGGTTAGACTGACTTTTAGGTATACATCAATCAATGTGCTGAATAAGCACCTCTGAAAATTAATAATATTCTAGATAAAAGTTTGCTCATATCACTTCTTTAATGGAATCGGCGGTCCAGGACAATTGGTCTAATGACATTGGTCTAATGTAACCTTTTTCCACTGTAATGCAAACGGATGTTATTTCTTGCGAAACACACTTGTCAAGGTGGGTGCTGGAACCAGACGTCTGCTGCGGAGGCCAAGACGCAACAATGTGCCTGCGATTGGTCCAAATTCCGATTGTCTAAATTCTGATTGGTCCAAATCCCAATTGGTCCAAATTTCGATTGGCCTAAATCCCGTTTTGTCCAAATTCCGATTGGGCTAATTCCCGACTGAAATATTTCCACTGTAACGAGAAAATTTTAAATTATTCCAAACTATTTTCCTTAATTGAAATAAAATAAACCGGATGATTCACACAATCCGTACCAGTTGTTTTTCTCGAAAAATATGCATCATACAAAAAAACTTAAGAAATACTTGTTTTTAATATTTTTAAAAAAAAGCCATACCAAACTCGATTGCAAGCCCCGAAGGACATACCACTAAATGAAGCCTCGATATTTTGAGCCATTTTTAATAATTTTTAGATAACTTTTATCGAGTTATCTGAACAATAAAATATAGAAGTTTACTGAAGATTAATTTTTAATTTTTTAAAAAATTTTTTCCTAGATTAATTCACCAGATTAATTCACTGAATAAATTAATTAATAGAGATTAATTGGGTTTGTACTTGTACCGAATTTTTGGATAATTGCCATAATAAGAACAATAAACTAAAATTAAAAAAATAATTCAGTAAATTAATATAAGAAAACAAAAAGACGGGGCTCCACCTTACTTTCACGTCAATGTGAGAACTTTCCTCGATCACACATTCAATCACAGATGGATAGGATGAAGAGAAAGTCTACGGAGTTCCCGCCTCGATCTTCCGATTTAAATCTTCTCGACTTCTACCTTTGGGGAGCTTTAAAGATCACGGTGTACGCCACAAACCCAAAAACACTGACGGAATTAAGAGATCAGATTGAACATTCCATCAATGATATTCCATTAGCTACAATCCAGTCGGTATGTCGCTCTGTTTGACGTCAGTGTTGGGAGTGTAAAGTGGCAGAAGGTGGACATTTTGAACATGTACGGGCTTAAGGAAGTTTAAGGAATAAAATACAATAAACCTTATATTTCTATCTCATTTCGTCACTGAGGTATAACGTTTCAAAGAATGTATACATCAATTTGGGACACTCTGTATTTGTAAATATCGTCATTTATAATGACTCTTTAGAAGTATAACTGAATATCACATCTATCATGCAGACGATGGCTTCTTCTTGAACGACAGTATTTGTGTTCATGGCGCACAGTTGGTGCAATGGGTTGCCGAGCACGAAGATCATTTGTATCTTTGGCCCAGAGCCCAGATCTCAACTCCATAGAGATTATTTGGGCATATACACAATATCAGGAACAATTTCATAAACCTCCAGAAGGAAGGGCAAAATTTCAGATCCTCCCGCAGAGAGTGAATAAAAAAGCACGGTTAATAAAATAGAGTAGAATACACTTTTAGTAACTCTGAAAAAAATCACGATGGTAGGACAAAACCCCCACGGGGAAATTCCCAAAGTACAGAATCCCGTCATTGAGAGTGGAAGAGAGAACATAGCCCCCATAACTAAACTCCCAAGTTAAAATACAGGGGAGGAATGAATAATTTTGTAAAATTAAGCATTAGAGAGTTTTATTGAGTTATACGGAATTTTTTTGAATTTTCTTTCTTCTTACTTTAATTAGATGCATTATAATAATAGCATATTATAATGATATAACTAGAGGCTTTCTTTTGGGATTTATCCTCTTTTGTACTCTTAGAGTGGTTTTAAGGGTCGTCCTATGGAGGCTGCATTCATAAAGCAGATGACATCATGGTGCCAAATACAAGTATGAAATATTATATTCTCTAAGTAGCTATATCGAAAATATATGGCTATTAATAACCTTTACAAAAATGAAATATCTTAATCTTTTATATAGGTATAAAAAATTCTCATTTTTTTCAACCCATAGAAAATATTTTTTCTTTTTTTCGTAAAAGTCATTTTCTTGAAATTCATATATTCATTTAAGATTTTTTAAAATTATTTATATCTAAGGATCATATATGCATGTAATTGTTCAGAGTGTGCTCTGAATACTCCTAAAAACTATACCAATTCACTATATATTTTATTTCCTTAAAAAAAGGTTTTGAATAATTCAAGTTAATTTTCTCGTTTATTTTTTCGTATGATGCGTATTTTTCGAGAAAAACACCTGGTACGGGTGGTCTGAAACACTCTCTAAATTTATTTCAATTAAGAAAAATAGTTTCGAATTATCTCGTTTTCGGTGGGACAATCGACAATCGAACAGTGTAGTGAAAAGAAAGACGCGAGTGATCCAGGAGCCAAGCTCACTTTGCACGCTCGCCCAAAGAGTAAACCAGAGGAGGTACACTGAACTGGGAGAGAAGCCTGATGAACCTCTTTAGTCCTCCAGAGAATAAGTCCCAAGAAGGGACGAGAGTCAGATTGTAGATTGACGAATAGAGTCCCCAAAAAATCAGCAGGATCTAAAAGATCCAGTAGTTGGGGAAGACGGCCTTGTTAACGTCATCAAAGCAGACATCCAGGATATGACGGGGCCTTCAAAACCTGAGGGGACCCTTAAAAGTTTTCAGTGGGAAATTTTCAGTCATTTTAGTCTCCTTTTAGACCAATCGGGAATTAGTCCAATCGGAATTTGGACCAAACGAGATTTAGACCAATCGGAATTTGGACCAATCCGTATTTGGACCAATCGGCATTAGACCAATTGGCTTTAGATGAATCCTCATAGACCCAAAGAAATCTTTCTCCATAACTTGGAGCTATCGTCTGAGCTATCGGATCACTTACAATCAAAGAGGAAAACTTTCCCTTATATATGGTGCTCGAAACTTTAAACCGTCTTTTTTTCAAAATTGGCTGATTAGTGCGCCTTAATATTTAAGTATATTAACATCCTAAAGGTACACTACCACTATACGAAGTCTCGTATTAAACTAAAATTCCGAGGTCGTAACGTCCCCTTGTTAGTCCCCGGCGATTTCTACCTCTTCCTTAAAATGAAAGGGCCACGTTTTCACTCTATTGAAAATATCCAAGTAGAATCGCAAATGGTCTTGAACACCCTACAGCCTTCGGACTTCCAGGAGTGCTTCCAACAATGGGAAAAATACTGGGATCGTTGCATACGTGCCGAAGGTGACTACTTTGAAAGTGACAGCGGAAATTAGGGTGTAAGATACGTATTCTTCTTTTTACAAAAAAATTCTCGGGATTTTTGAGTAGCACCTCGTATACCAAACCTCACTAATTGTGAAAAAGGAGCCCTAATTGTTTGTTTATACAAGGGTATTGCGCGTGGCAAATAGCGACCATTCCACTGAAAATTCATATTGTAATCAATTTAAAACTGTCACCCGATGAGATTTTACTTACAATCATATTAAGGATTTGTGACATGCAATGTCGTGGGTATTGATTAGAGGAAACACGTATACATTTTTGGGGGTATGGTTATGGTTATTTTTGTGGCTTGTATGCATTTTTGAGTTGTATTATGTTTGGCGTACACTCCCTGTTTAGCAATAAACTAGGAATCCACCCGTCACATGACGGGTGTCAACCGTACACGTTAGAGAGTAAAGAAATGAAAGTGAAGCATCAATGGTTTTCAAAACTTAATTCCAACAATATACCGTTCATCTGCATAAAATATTTTTTCAGTTTATTTATTTAATAAGATTTTATCCGCGCGCAGTTTGCGCGGTAATTAGTTTCAATTTCAATTCATATTGTTGCAAAGCTCGCAAATTCAAATTCTTTCGTGTGACGAAGCAACACCACCTAAAGATAAGGCTTGGCCGCTGAAACGTCATTACATTGTTACACCACCTCAGTAGGGAAAATTCAGGGCTTATTTCTAGTGGAAATACGACTAACAATTCCCTATTGAGGTGATGTAACAATGTAATGAGGTTTCAGCACCCAGACGTTATTTTTAGGTGGTGGTGGACGAACTCACATCGTCTTCTTTATTTATACGTAGTTTAATAAAAATTGTTGCTCAGACAACAATGGTCAAGTGACTTTTCAATTCCGGCATGTGCTTCAAGCCAGCGCCAACAATGTCTAAACGTGCAACAACAATCTAAAACTGTTTCCGTGAAGAAATCACATGTTCTTCTTTATTTATAGTTTGATTCACAACAATGGCTGATATTATCTTACCACAACAATCCCTGGCTTTGGACTGACAAAGAGAATTATTATTTTTTCTGTTTATTTATTTAAATAAAAACAATGACTGGGTATTGTCTTAAACCACAACAATCCCTTGCTTCGGACGGATTATTGTAATTTTCTTTGTTGGCCTCGGACGGACGGACGGATAAGAGAATTAGAGTATTATACCCTGTCCGATGAAAGAAAAACTGGGCGTGTCCAGTTAAATTTCCAATTTCAATTGTTTAACATTGTTGATTTTATTTAGCAACAATGTCTTACAAATTAAATTGGGAATTTGATTAGACACGCTCAGTTTTTCTTTCATTGGACAGCGTATAGATGTTTAGTACGTTTTTGTAAATAGAAACGGCTATAGCAACAGGTGTAACAATGAGAGACATATATGGATTAAATTGTTGTCTGACGTTTCCATGTGTTCATGTTTGTTACTTGTGATCCGAGAATGTTCTTGTGTCGAGGCATTCTTGCCTCGTTGGTAGAAAACAAAAACAACAACACGGAATTCTTGATGCTGACGTTCTTCTTCGTTTGTCTTACAATGGGAAGGTTATGCCGTTGCTGTTGTGCATAGATGGATGCATGCCAGTTCGATTGTACGCCATATTGTCTTGATGGAATCATGGAGTTCTATTACGAGAATTGATATTTATTGCGTCTTGGAACTGTACCGCTCCTAAGATAAAGATGCAAGCTTAATTACACCAATAAACGATTGAATGTCGGATTTGGTGAGACGTCTATAATTACTTCCTCGCGTCTGTTTGGTGGGTTCCGCCATCCTCGAGGCCTTAGTGTGGTATTAGGCGGAGTATGGAATATGGAGTACCGCTGTGTAATTTTGGAACATTGAGTAGAGGGTCATTAGAATTAAATTAAGAAACTTTATCACACAACGCAATGTCGACACTGTTCAAGGGCCATTTAACCACTGTAGAATAGTATGACTCAATGTTGTAATTAATAGATGCCACATTGTATTAGTAGTGGAGGTAAGCTGATTATGTTGGCTTGTTAAAAGAAAACCGGATGATTTTAATTGACCTGATGTCAAAATCATCGGTAAGATAGTACTGGGTGCGTAAGGTATTTGAGAACACACTTTCGTTTGGCTACGACTGCACTATAGTAAATTGTATGTTCTTTCCGTTTCCGGAAAGCAAAATGGCGGACCATCAAGTAACACAAATCATGAAGAGACATGCAGTAATCGTGGCAATAAAGGCAGAGCACAGCGATTTAGAGATATCACGATTTCTAAAGGTCGCAAGATCATTCGTCCACAAAGTGCGGAAGGAGTTGGAGACCGAAGATGGCAATGTTGCACCAGTAGAAAAGCGTAAAAAGCACGCTTCACGCTCTGACATCATCAGAACACCTGAATTTATTAAGCAAGTGAAGCAGACCATCGATGACAATCCCAGAACATCCATGAGGTCACTTGCCAAAGATCTCCATGTGTCGGAAGGAACAATCGGAAATGTTGTCCATGAAAACATCAGTGTTTCAGCAAGACTCTGTCCCAGCATGACACAGGAATGGACGGCCGACAACTTCCATGATCACGTAATCCCTAAGCTTTGGCCTCCTAACTCCCTTGATCTGAATCCGTTGGACTACTACGTATGGAGCGTTGTGGAGAGAGAGGTCAATGAACACCCACATAACACCAAAGATGAATTGAAAGCTGCCATTGTTCGAGTAATGACCAGTATGAACCATGACCATTTGATACGCGCATGTCGACGGTTTCGATCTCGCATTGAAGCAGTTATGGAAGTTGAAGGCGGATTCATTGAATAGCCATATAACAAGAAGGTTTCTTGTGTATGCTCATGATATGTTTCGATAATAAAGTTATTATCTCGACTTATATCTCTGTTTTCTTTCTTTACGTGAATCTGTCCTCAAATATCTTACGCACCCTGTATATATGTATTATTGAGGCTCATTGCCTAGTGGGAATAATGGTGAGTGTCTTGTGACACCACAGGAATGGGTCAAATAGGTCAGAGTCATTGTACATTGATATGTAACGTGATGACTAGCATTATGATGTTATTGATGTCTAGTTGAGTACCTATTGGAGTAATGTAGTTGCAGCAAATATTGAGCTATGGGTTATGACTGAAAGGAAATCTGTAATGAGATATGAATGTTAATTGTAGCACATTATTAGGTCACAATCAAAACGACTGGTGAATAGGTGATCATGAGTGGTGTATTGAACCGTCCTGGTGGTGATGAGCGTCATTGATACGGTGATATTTTATATGGTTGAGCGTTGGTAATATTCGGCAAAAAAATCTCACTGGTGGCATAAACTGATTGATTGCTAATTAATGATCATATGTCACAGTGGGCCTCAGGTTAATATGCATTAAAAGGGGCATACGACACTTGTGAGGCATCAAAGGGAATTTATTTTTATTTTGCTTCTATTTAAGCTTAATTAAGTATTTTGTTTGATAAATGAAATTGTGGTTAGTAAACCAGAGATTAAGGTGAATCGCTCAATTTAGAGCAATATGGAACCAATGTGCTATTGGTATTCGGAAACGATAATCCACTTCAGCAGTTGTTGCAGAGAGGTTATACATGTTGAGAATATACCAGCGTTTTGAGGAAGCTGGAAAGCTTGATATGACCAAAAATGTCACATAGTCCAGGGGTAGAATACACCTTGTAGTGCAAATGTAGTTGATTTAATTGTTTCCAGTATTGGCCAAGGCTGGATATTTAATATATTTACATATTAACTTTTGTTGTTGAATAATATAATATCTTGGAGTCTTTTATTATATTTGTTTCTGCAGTTTTGTCGCATATTGTAATTAGTTATGTTAATTGTTCATTAAACATGTCTTCTCCTACTCCTACGGTGTCCGTTTCCGTTATCTAAGCACGAATTTTATTTTACCTGAGAAAACCTTAGTTGACCCCCAGAGGGAAGGGGCCAAGGAAGGTTACAGATTATCACAATATTTATACTGAAAAATCAATATTTCATTTTATCAATTGCAAAATTTTTATGGTTTGATTCTCTTGAAAATCAATAAAATCTAATTTTTTAGTTAGAGATGGAAAGATTTATTTTGTTCTAAGAAAATTTCTCATTTACCCATTTCTAAGAAAGCCTAAATGGGTAAATTTAAATAGAAATTTTTCGTAAAACTTAGGATCAGAGGATTAGGCCAAACTTGACGGAAAAAAGCCTTGGTAACTGAAAAAAATTCTTGTGAACATTCCAAGGAAGACCTTTAGCCAGGGAAGAGGTAGAACGGGAGGTGAAGCTCGTAATTGTTCCAATGCTATTTCGATGAACTCAAAAAAGCGCCACAATACCCTATAGCATCTGGTTCGGAACCTAATGGCGATTAATTTAATTAGGTATCTTCTCCACATCTGTGCTGAGCAGCGGCACTCTCCCCATCTGTGCTCTTCTATTCCATCAATTGTTTTGATTTGTTTATTATTAATTATTTATTTTTTATTAATTATTATTAAGTATATATATTTTTTCATAGACGGTTATTTCACGTTTATTTAAAAAAAACTTTGTTCTTTTATTTTACGTAAAACCTAATGAACTAATGAATGAAATAAAAAGAAAAAATAGAACTAAAACTTCAACTAAAACTAAAACCAGGGATAGAAGAAGTGGGATGCTAAAAACTAAGTATATTATCAGTCGAAGCTCGTTGGTGCTCTAACCAGGACTGCAAAGCCTATTCAAAACACGACGGCTTCGAAACGCTGAACTGCTTCACCCGATGACGTATACTAAAGAGAGACTCCGAAACCAGGCGCAACAGGTGAAGCAAATTGGGAAGCTCCACTGCCAACATCTCCTAGAAAGAAAGCCTGTGCACTGAAAATTCATACATTGTTAAATGATCATAGGAAGTCATAATTTAGGGCTTATTATTGGTACAAAATAGATTAACAATGCCTTTTTATGATGATGTTGTAACACCCACAAAAATTTTCGAGCGCGCGCGGAATTTTGTCGTTGTTTTTTTTCGAAATGATCTTTTCTGTGCGTCATGACGATGACCTACAGGGAACGCAGTTTCGTTATATAGACAGACACCCCGAGAATCTGAGGTGTCCGATTTGGAAGTGGGTATTCTTCAAGCTGCAGAAATGAATATAAGAAATTAAATAAATTATGATTAAAAAGAAATGGTTACACAAAAAATTATAAAAACTAAGTATAGATATTGTTGAAGACGCATAAGGCATTGTTTAATTAAACCACGGAGAAAATACAAGTGATTGTTGTTTGAAGACAATGGACTCGTGATGTGTGAACATTGTTAGCTTGGTTAGAGGGTATGGAATTTTTTGCTTCTCTTGGGCGATGAGGAAGAGGAGATAGAGATATATTTTTGGCTGGGATGGAATGGGCGAATGGCGCCGAACGCGAAGAAGGACTGGTTCTGTTAATCCAGGTCCTCCTGAACATAAGAGATCCAAAATAAAAAAGGGATCAACAGGTTTTCGCAAACCCATCCCAAACTGAGCGTTTCTAACCATGTAGAAATTTAAATTGTGTCGCCATTCCGCTGGAAAAATAACAAATATGAGTTGGTAAGATAACCATCGCTCAGGGATGAGGCTCGTATGGCTAGGAGCGAATGCGAAGGTGATCCAATGGAGGATCGCAATTGAAGCCCCGACAAGATGATGATTTAACAAAACGAAGAACATTAATTGGAAATCCGGTAAGGTAGTAGTCATTTTGGGCCATAAACTTGATGATGGAAAACATTCTGTCGTGTGTCTTCTTGGTTTTGAATAGGTGTACGGATATCCAGCCCACAATGCCAACGCAGAAAAATTTGGAAGGGCAGGAATCTAACAAAGACGTCAGGCACATCGCAGCAGTTCGGAGACGTTGATGAAAATCTGGATGCGAGTCCCGTTCGACGAAACTCAACCAAATATCCATTCGATGATTCTCTGAAAAGATGAAATTAAGAAGTAGGTAGTTGATCGGCGGTCCTAACCTATACTAACATTATTAACCAGATACCAAAGTAAATGTCCAACTCACCCCTCCCCCTCTGACTTACCTGTCTCCCCCGTCGACTTACCTTTCCCCAGACCGAAAAGTCTTGCAGCTGACTAAATTGTGACTGTGCGCTAACCTAAGGAACGACAAGACGAGCACTTATAGAAATAGAAGATAATCTTTAAAGAGACATGTTTATAGCCATAAATATCTAAGAATTAGATTTAACCCCTTACCTGAAGTGTAATATGGACGACGCAATCTGTTAATGTCATTGCGACGTTTTGTAATTCTAAATGAAAGTCGCATGCCTGTCTAATTTATGAGTGAACTTTTAGATGAATTTAGTTGATGATTTACAGATATGTAACAATATTTTTGCTTTTGAACATTATATATTAAGGAAAATTCTAATATAATTTTTTTTGTTTTCGAATGAAACTGTGCGAAAAGGCCGTCTTAGACCTCTCCAAAGACTGTGTATAAAGAACTAGAATCAACAGAAGACAAGGTAGTATGTAGTGTGTTAAGGATTTAGAGCTTAAAGATGACGCCAATTTCACATAAATAATAATGGAATCTTACGCCGATAATAAGGGTTGTAATAAGAAAAGTTAGAAAGAATGACCTTGTCGAGAACCAATATAAAGTAGTTGATCTGGGAAATATGTATGTATAGGATTTGTATTCAGAAGAATAAAGCACAGTTTTGTTTTTCGAAGGACTAGTGTAAAAAGTATTCAATTACCTAGTAGTCAAATAATTAAGCGTATATTAGCGAGTTAACTGGTCAATATGGGAATTGTTTTTTTTTTGGAATTAGCGCCTAAGTATCGATTGGGAAAGCCCTAATTCTACTGTACTGTACGTTGCCCAGAATCGGAGCGTTACAATGTAATGTATGAATTTTCAGTGCACAGGCGGTGCCCGGAGGTGTCATGGCCGAAAGTGAGTTCGGAACTGTCATGGCCCGGAACTGTCATGCAAAACACATGGCTAAACATGAGGGTAGCTGATTAATAATTCTTTCACACGCCGATCACGGACTAATAATTTTATCTTTTCGTTAGCTTTGTATTTGAAGTATTTTATTATATTTTATAAACAATTTTTCGATCATGGTTTCAATTTAAATTTCCTTTCGATCGCCTTTCAATTACGTATTTTTATTTTAGTTATGTATTTTTGATTTATGCTTGTGGAAAATGATTTCTGATCCATTTTCGTGTCTGTTTGTACAGTTGTACGCAGAACAACTTTGAGAAATGGTTTTGAATTAATTATTCCTCGGGCCCAAAATCTTCAAAAACAAAACAGAGATAGCTAACTACTCTACGGCTCACTCCTGCCCAGAACTGTCGTGGCTTCAATTTGCTTCACTTTGTTGGCGTTCGAGGCCAACGAGAGACAAGCCAGGATACTCAAGTCACATGATCATCGGGGTCCGGCCAACAATTCATCTTTCATTGTCTCCATCTTGGATTTTAACAATCAGTATTTTTTCGTTTGTTGGGAACAAGGAAGGATGGATTGTTGCCCGGACCCCGATGATCATGCGACTTTTGAGTGCCCTGGCCTGTCTCTCGTTGGCCTCGGTTGGCGTTGTTAACAATAAGGATTCGGAGTCTATATTTAATATACGTCATTGGCTTTACCCCCGAGGCCAACGAGAGACAGGCCAGGGCACTCAAAAGTCACCTGACCATTGGGGTCCGGGCAACAATCCATCTTTCATTGTTTCCAACAAACGAAAAAATACTGATTGTTAAAATCCAAGATGGAGACAATAAAGGATGAATTGTTGCCTGGACCGAAGCCGACGCGATATAATCAAGCCGTGGCACTGATTTTGTGACATCATGCAAACAGATGGATTTTGTGACGTTTTGCAAAAATAAATTTAAGAACCAAATAAGGATATTTAAAATTTAAAGTAAAATGATTTATTAAAAAAGTAAATGACCCATGTTTGGGATTAATGCATTTTATTCCACTGTATTTACTTAGTTATCTAAAATACAAAATTCATATTTAAAATACGTCACGAAAACCGATGGGATTTCAACAATGCCAAGTGACGTAGTGCCATGGCTTTGTATAGATCGCGTCGGCTTCGCCTGGACCCCGATGATCAGGTGACTTTTGAGTTCCCTGGCCTGTCTCTCGTTGGCCTCGCTTTACCCCGTGGCTAACGAGAAAGACAGGCTCATTGTTGCAACTGGAAAACTCTTCCAAGAATGTTTCATTGTATTTTAATGACGAGGCTGAATCAAAAAGTAAGTTACACTCTGAAACTGTAAAAACAGGTCTAAGTTAAGATCCCATACACACATTCTGAGGAAACGTGCACCATTTATTTCACTTTTCTATATAATCATCCGACAATTGACTTTTACCATAAACTCTCGTTCTCACACCCCTTCTTAGCCTTCGTAGCCTTGACTACCCACGTGATCATATTCAAAATGGCATCCCTTGATCGTGTTGTAAGCACTTCTGACTTGAGTAAAATTGATTTTTTTACATTTTCCATAGGTTTTTACTATTTTAAAGATTTTTATTATCATTATTAATTCAGCATGCATTATTAACCTTAAATTTGTAAAATATAATGATTTAAAAATTTACTGATAGCCTTTCATATTTTAATTTCATAGTCATTTCCAAATTACCCGAGGCTAACAAGAAATACAGGCTCCGGCAATGAAAAGTCACCTGATCAAAATAGGTCTAGCAACAATCCAACCTTCATCAATCCAACAAAGGAAAAAAAACTGATTTGATTGTTAAAATATAAGATGCAAACAATGAAAGTTACATTGTTAATAGACCTATCTTGGTCAGGTGAGTTTTCAGTGCCGGAGCCTGTCTTTCTCGTTGGCCTCGCAAATCACCTATAAAACGGGGCCAACGACATAACGGGCCCCAGCGCGGAAAAGTCACCTGACCACCTTAGTCAGGCCAACAATCCAATCTTCGTTGTTTCCATCTTGGATTTTAACAATCAGTATTTTTTCGTTTGTTGGAAATAATGAAGATGGGATTGTTGGCCGGACTAAGATGGTCAGGTGACTTTTCCGCGCTGGGGCAACGCCACCTAAAAAACAAAGCCTTCTTACTGCCTGTGGACTGCGTCATCAAACCAGGGCTGACAATCCAACTTTGTTTACAACAAACGAAAAAACGCTGATTACAACAGGTGCTTTTTCGTTTGTTGTAAACAATGAAAGTTGAATTGTCAGCCAGGTGTGATGACGCATGATCAGGCTGTTTTTTAGGTGGCGTTGGCTGGGGCCCGTTATATCGTTGGCCCCGCTATAAAATCCAATGACGTATATTAAAGATAGACTCCGAAGCAATTGTTGTTACTTCAAGCAAATTGGAAAGATCCATGCCCAGAACTGTCATGGCCGAAAGTGAGTGAAGATGATGCAAAACACAAGGCTAAACATGAGAGTAGCTGATTAATAATTATTTCACACGCCGATCACGGAGTGATAAGTTTATCTTTTCGTTTACTTTGTGTTTGAAGTATTTTATTATATTTTATAAACAATTTTTCGATCATGGTTTCAATTTCGTTTCGATCGTCTTTCAGTTATTTATTTTTGATTTATGCTTGTGGAAAATGATTTCTGATCCATTTTCGTGTCTGTTTGTACAGTTGTACGCAGAACAACTTTGAGGAATGGTTTTGAATTAATTACTCCTCGGTCCCAAAATCTTCAAAAACAAAGCAGCCAAACAGCTAAACACTCCACGGCTCACTCCTGCCCAGAACTGTCATGGCTCAATTTGCTTCACTTTTTGCCACTGTTAACAATAGGATTAGGAGTCTATCTTTAATATACGTCATTGATAAAATCTAATATACTAATTCTCTTATTTGTCGGTCCGTCCGAGGCCAACAAAGAAAGTTACAACAATCCGTCCGAAGCCAGGGATTGTTGTGGCAAGACAATACTCCGTCATTGTTATTTAATTAAATAAATAAACTGAAAAAAATAATAATTCTTAGTCTGTCCAAAGCCAGGGATTGCTGTATGGTAAGATAATGCTCCTAAGGGCTGTATCTTTTGAACGGGAATAGGTAGCCAGTTGAAATTTACACAGAGTATGTGTTATTATGGCGGATGGCGGATTATCTTTTAAATAATAAAAAATGTATAAAGTTTTTTTTTCTTTTTTTTTTTCTTTTTTTTTTGTTCTATCATAAAAACGGTTATACATACAAGCGTCAAACTTGGCATGATTGTAATTCAGACTCTAAAGTATTACAACAAATAATGAAAAACTGGCAAGTGTGAGTTGGACTTGCGCAACGCCAAATATAAAATCTTTTTTCAGGTGATCTGTTAATTTAATATTTGAAAACTTTTTTGTTCAAAGCGCTTATTTTATAAATTTCGACACTTGAACTATTATAGACTATACAGTGGAGGATCTCAAATCCGGAAACCACAAATCCATATGTCAGTAATTACTTTAACTGTATATTTGTGAAAATTTTTATTTTAAAAGAAATTTATAATAACCATCAACAGAAATGATTTAATTAAATATACACAGATACGTTAAGTATATCTGGAAAACCACGAATGCAGAAAGTTTCTGATCCCAATCATTCCCGATTTGCGAACTCGAGAATTCCCGTATGTTTATAAAAGCCGAACTCGAGAACACAGTGCCACACCCTCCCGAACCTGGCATATTTTGATAAATATACAGGGTGGTCATAAATTATTAATATTCATTTTGACAGTGAATATTTTATTAACCAAGAAATGTACACACTTCTTGTGAACATCATTGAAAAGTACAACTCAAACAGTTTTTTTCCGTAATATTCCGAAGTTACAGCACTTCCACGTGTGCTCCTGCAGTGACTCGCAGAATATCCATTCGATATTCGATTTCACGCCATGTATTCCGCAGCATTTCAGGTGTCACTGTTGCAATGACGGCCACAATCCTTTCCTTCAATTCATCAAGATCACGCACTTTGCTGGAGTACACGCGGTCCTTTATGGAATCCTTTCCAGGAGCAGGTTGTCCATATTCCAAGCGGAATTGCCGTTGAACTGCTATCACGGATTTCTGCTCATAAAACCAAAGAACGCACATTGCTTTCTGCTGCACGGTCGCCATTTTCGCGTTTTGTGTTCCTACGCCAAACAGTGCTGCCGACTGGTGGTGATAGTGACACCTGACAAACTGTTTGAGTTGTACTTTTCAATGATGTTCACAAGAAGTGTGTACATTTCTTGGTTAATAAAATATTCACTGTCAAAATGTGCTTAATAATTTATGACCACCCTGTATTATATGGTAGTACGTAACCCTCGATGCGCGAATCCGACTCGCACTAGCCCAATTTATTTTATATGCAGATGAACAGTAACCTATATTGTGGCAGAATATAAGTTTTGAACACCATTGATGCTCCACTTTCATTTCCTTACCCTTCAACCTGTCCAGGAACGATATGGAACGATTCTTTTCAACTT
>JAHWFO010050863.1:0-13187 GCA_023313115.1 Rhysida immarginata | reverse complement strand
TTTTTTTTTTTTTTTAAATATCAAAACTGTACTTATCAAACACGCCTCGTACATTCTTCTGTTGTAGCCTTCCTACAGTAACGTTCTAATATCACTGCATTCAACCGTATTTGCACTGTAATCTTTTAAAGGACAACTTTACGGTCATACACAACTTTATATAAATCGAACGTCTAACCTATTAATAACATCGTGGCATATTTAAAAAAATTTAATTCGAACTCTAAATATGTGAAAAAATGAAAATAATGAGCGGGATTTGGGTGAGGCCGTGACGTAGTTGGAGTCAAACGTAGAATAACAATGTAGACCGAAAAACAAATTAGACCGAAAAACAATGTAATTTTCATTGTTTCCATCTTGGATTTTAACAATTAGTATTTTTTCATTTGTTGAAAACAATGAAGGCTGGATTGTTGGTCAGGTGACTTTTTCGCGTCAGGGCCTTTCTTATTATGGACAGGTGACTTTTCCGCGTCTGGGCCTGTCTTTTTCGTTGGCCTCCTTTGACTCAAACTATGTCACTTCCGGAAAAAAATGGCCAGCGGAAGGGAGGGGCAAAACGCCGTTTTTCACTTTTCAAAGCAGTTTTTTATATTGAAATTATGGACCAAATTTAAAAATTTCAACGGGAATATATTATATTTATATCAAAGAATGATATTCTGTAAATAAATTGTAATCGATTTTTTTGCGTAGAGTTGTCCTTTAAATCACCGGAATTGGCAAACTTTTCCTATCTACGCTTTATAATGCTACCTATGTTTGTTTACGGCGCTAACTCCTTCGAAACTGTTGAACAAATTGATTTATTGCACACACACATTCAGGCATGAAGTTGTGCATCCTGCATTCTGTGTCCAATCCCTTAACCCTGGTCTAAAATAGAAGTGAAAGTTTTTAACAATTAATTTTTAACTTTATAGTTCGAGGTAAACATATCAGACCAACAATCATTAACAATTTTTTTTTCTGTGCCAATTCTTCTCTCACAAACTTTCGTATTGTACGAGATAGTTCAAAGAGTTCCCGCAATAAGTTCATTTTGCAAATAAAACGAAAATATCTACAGTAAAAGAATTTAAAATATTTTCTCTACAAAGTAAGTCTCTTTATAGCTACATACTTTTGCCAGTATTCATTAAAAAAAAAAAAAGTTGGAAACATTATTGGAACTTATTTCTTGGAAACCTACTTCTGCTGCTGTTTGGCGTTGTTGTCTTTTTACCATATGGTTTCCCAAGCAGCGTTAATGTCTCTGACGGCTATTTTTGAAGCAAAAAATTAACAGGATATTTTTCTGTTGTGCAATGACGGATATTTCGAACTCGCATTCACGTTCCAAAAAACACTGCTGTTGTCAGTGATGAGAGAAACAAAAAAAAAAACGGTGATTATTATTTCAAAGATCCAATTCTGGGAATTTGTCAGAGCTACTGCCTTTATGCTATTGTGCCAGTTTAAGTTATTTTTCTTGAATGTGGATATTTTCTTTTACATGCATATGTGTGCTGCTCTTAATTCTAATTGCACCATTATCAATGACAAATGAAAGTGTGCGAGAGCATGTAGTGGTATGTCTGATTTTCAAATCTACCTCGAGACTGTTTAGAGATAAATGTGTAGCGACAATGACGTCTAGTTCTGTAGGAAGCGTGTCTTTAATGGTTTCTATCAGGGCAGCGTAGGCTTTGCACTCTTCGTCAGCATTTGATACAGTTGTCTTCGTATGTTATCTTTCATAGAGTTTGAAGTTAAACTTCTGTTGGTAATTTCATTATCGAGAGCTATGAAAGCAAGAAACTTCTGTCGGATTCAAGCAAGTAGACATTTTTTTTCTTTTGGGGGTCCTTAAAACCTTAATTAATCCAAAATGGGTCTTCGCAGCCAAACTGTTTCTTTTCAAAAAAGGTTCGTCTCAATGAGAGGTGGACGTTCATGTTTTTATTGTGTTTGGTCGGTGAAATGAATGCTGCTGCCGTTTTTTCATTTTTAGAAAAAAAATTAATTTCTCTAAAAAGGCTTACCTCATTTCCATAAAAATACGTTAATGCATAGTATACGG
Organism: Rhysida immarginata; assembly: GCA_023313115.1. Lineage (NCBI taxonomy): Eukaryota > Metazoa > Arthropoda > Chilopoda > Scolopendromorpha > Scolopendridae > Rhysida > Rhysida immarginata. The sequence goes on along the minus strand of JAHWFO010050863.1, from coordinate 11,122 downwards.
AGCTCTTTAATTAAAATCGAATTCAGGGGGGGGGGGGATCGTTAATAACTCCAACACGGCTTATCAGAGCTAAACAAGACATTTATAAAAAAAAATAATCGCCTTAATGAGAGGAGTTCGTACTTGTCAAGTTTATTGAGTTTGGTTCGCAGTACAAAATGGTGGAGATATATACAAAAATGAAAATCCAGTAGTTTTTCGGTTTTACGGCATTCACAGTTAATAAAAACGCTACGATTTGCGACAACTACGATATTTCATAAATTAATAACAAACAATCGTTTGGTTTATTATAAGGCATGTTTCAATCGCAGCCATTTTCAATTGCGAATAAGAAGACATTAAAACTAGATGGACATACATGAATAAGAAGAAAAAAGAAGGTAAGTGGTCGATTATTCTTTTATCTGATAATGTATTCCCCTCGTTTCTTACACCTTATTATTTGTAAAAAGGATCATTTGATAATTTTAACATTTCATACTCTTCGCCTGCTGAATATCACAATGTGTCACTGAGATGTCAATTTAATAGGAACAACATAGTGATGTGCAGGTTCTCATTTTGCATCCGATACAGCTTGAATCCGTCGTGATTCATCATGCTACATTGTCCTTTTGATAGACTCCATCTCCAGAAGAATAAACTGGAGCCATAAATGGATGGACCTGGTGGGCTCCCCTTGAGATGTGGTGCGTTGTTAAAGGGCCCTTCTAATAATGCGAGGGAACCTAACTGATGCCTGTAAAATGTTCTCTACACATCACTTGCTTGCTATTGTCACATTTCTTATCGTTCCGAAAGAAATATTGATTCATCTGACCATGCAACACGTTTCCAACGTTCCAAGGGTCCAACGTGATCCGACGCTATTCTTTGACCACAAAAAAGCGTACTTTCTTATTTTCGGCAAAAGTATTCGAGATGAATCAAGATTTCTTTCGTAACCTTGTGAAATGTGACAAATGCAAGCCAACGATGGCATTTTACTGGAAGCGGTTAGGTCCATTCACATTAGCAAAAGGATCCTTCAACACCATACCATACCATACCTTAACATTGTTGCCCAGCAGCTAAGTTAGCAGATGGGCACCACCGTGCTGTTTGTTCCGAGACGTTTCTCTCTGCACCATCACAGAAAGCTGCTATTTGCCCCTTCGGTTGGCTATCACCACGGAATCGTATTTCCATGCTATTACGATTCTAGAATGGTTTCTGTGACTCTTGTCATCAATGAGGTTTTTTTTTTCGCTGTATAGTTTCAAGTTGCATAAGTTTCTGTTTTTCATAATTCATTGTACAATGTTATCGTAAATGGCCCAGAAAAATGCTAGACGTGCATTAGATTTTTTTTTTCAATTCTTAAGCGAGTCGTCTATTTGGATCTTTCAAGCGCCATTGTTCTTGTCACAAGCGTTACTTTTGCGCATACGAAATTCTGTCTTGAAATGTTAAAAAAGAAATTAGTCTTCTGCGGCTGCGCAGAATTTTAAATGACCTCGAAACTGAATAATAAATTGAGCTTTAATAATAGCTTATAAGATGAATAGATAAATAACAAATGACTGTGGTCGAATTAAGCTGCAGGTTATTTGCAGAGGAATATGCCCAGTAGGATAACATTGGAAGAACTCCGAGAAAATTTTTAAAGCTGATAAAATTCACTAAAATATTTACAACATCATTATTAACGATAAATTTAATTAATAAAAATTAATAATTAAATAATTGGGGATATAGATTATTTCTGTATGACGGGAGATGGTTTGTCTCATTAAAAGGATGTGAAATAATTGAAAATTTAATACTGGATAGATTTTATCAAAAATATAGAAATATTTTTTATTGTATCTAATTTTTTTTTAATATTTTTTTGTAAAATATGGATAAAAGAGTTATTTAACATTTAAAATAGTAGTAGATAAAATAATTTTATTTATAAATTAAGAATGTGTAATCTTAATTTTTTATGCTGTTTACTAAATGAGAATTATCATTACGGATATAAGAAAAATATACTATGGATAAATGCCATCTTAATTAAGCAGTAAATTCCAAACGAGATCGAAGATTCCCATCCTTCCGTAATCGTTTTGCTAACAGGTAAGCTTTTTCGATACCGTGAAAAAATATTTTTTTTTATTTACCCCTCCTAACAATTAGTGGGGAAAACTGTTGCACAATTAATAATTTCCGGTGAGTTTGCCACAAAGCGGGAGGCCGAAGGCGACACTTGTGAAGGCGCTCCAGAGGCACAATAACTGTCACGCGCTGTGACGGTAAATGATTCACACTCCTCCAACCGCAATAACGATTAGTCAACTAAACTCTTTTCACGCTCGGTAAATGCCTTTCCTTCAACATGAATTTCCAATTAGCAAGCCGCCACTCTCGCGCAGCCATTCCCGATACTCGTTTATGCGATATTTGTAACATTTTACTCGAGAAACAATATGAAAATTAACGACGAGGCCCAATTAAGATGATGATGATGATGTTGACCACTGTTAAATGTCAGTTCCTTGACGTTGATAGAAATATATTAAAAAAAATCCACCACCAAACTTGATTTATTTTCTTTTGTTTTTTTAATCTTCTCTGGTTAGAATTTCTCATTAATGAACTGGAAATGTTGAGGATGATTGAGCCGAGATCTCATTAAGGTGTAAACGTCCGTTATCCTGTTTCATTTTAGGAAGAATGATATATGATTATTGGAAATTACAAAGAACTATTTAGAGAACTTTCTTAATCTTATTAAAAATATTACGACAAAAGTTACTGAAAGCTTTTCTGACTGCTCTACGATGATGACGTGTAAAGTAATGTCTCTTTTAAATATTTTTAGATGTTTACACAAAAATAATTCTGAGATAAAGCAGTTGTCTATCGTATAACGAATAAATAATTCAATTTTATTTCACTAGTTTCATAAACAAGAAAATTCCGTGCTGGGTCCAAGTCGGTTATGAAGGTTTTAATAATTACATCCATACCTCGTTATACGTATTTTTCGATTTACGTACTTTTCAGATTATGGCACGAATTCGTTTTACGTACCCAATATTATTGGACGAGATTAAATAAAGAGTAGAGTGGAAATACACTGATCATCAGCGCCAGTACTATGACCTCAACTATCAATTAGCTTCAAGCACGTCGTCATTATTTCCACTCTAATAAATTAATTTAGGCTATATATTTTCGATTTTTGTTTCATATGTATTATTATGTTTATGAAGAAATAAAAATAATAAACTAAAAGACTATAAAAAATAAATACTAACTGTGCTGTATTATTTCATAAAAAAAACTGAAACAGATTCAATTTAATTTGTATATGTTTGTATCAAAATTATTGATGTGCATTGTCAAAGCGTTATCACAGAAATTTATTTTTAAAAAAGTACAGTAGTAACCTCTGATGAGAGCTACAAATACGATTCTACTGACCCTGAAAAGTACGTATTCGTTATACGGATATTCGAGTTACGTACCAAGTTTTTGGAACCAATCAGTACGTATAAAAATGGTACCAATCAATTTTTTTTTTCTTTTTTTTACTTCTTAAAAATGGTATAAGTTTAAAATAGAATAGAAAAATACAGAGTTCGCCAAAAAAAATATATACACACTTTCTTAGATGTCATCTATAATTTTTTCCGTAACAGCAAAATCGAAAGCTTACATCCCAATATTATTACATGCATTGAATGAAGACGTTCCCGATAAAAGAAGGCCACAACTGCCACCATGGGAGATAACTTACTAAGAGTTTGCTAGGAAAATGATAGGAGCAACTGTTCGCCGTATTCAAAAGTATCTCAACGATTACGATAATCACTTATGATGATACTAACACCTGTCCTAATTGTAGAAGTCAAAGAGGATTTAGTGTTACAACTTTTTATAGTTTTTTCTTTTGCTAAAGTGTGTATACATTTTTTTGACGGACTCTGTATAGTTTTAAAAAAATATGTTACCTTATATAAGAAAGATTTTTGAAAAAATGTATCGCGGCGAATTAGCTAAGCGCTTGCACTTTATCAAGCCTGATTATTTATAAAACTCTTGAAGCTATGTAGTCTAGCTTTTTTGTTCATGTTTACTCACTATATTTATAAAACATTAACATTTTTTTTAACAAGAAGGTAACCAACTAATGTTTCAGCAAGAAAGTCCCGATAGTTGTAATTTCGTAGAATAGAAGACCAGCTTTTTTTTTTTACAGCGGGTTGGTAGAGAAGGTTCTGTTATGGTCTGGGGTGTTTTTGTTTATGGTAATAAAACCAATTTACCCTTTGTCAGTGATCACATTGATGCCACTAATCAAAAAACAAGAGCTACTGAAAATTTCGCATCTTCCATTCTTGCAACGTAATCTCACAGATAAGCCGCTCTTCCAGCAAGACAAAGCATCTCGCTGTGCAGCAAAGACAAGAAAAACATGGTTGCTGAACCAAAATACAATATCACAACTTTAGACTGGCCAGCATGAAATCTATGGGGTGTTCATGCCAATGACAAGCAGTTCAATTCGGTTGCCGGATAGAGGGCAGTTCATGCCAATGACAAGCAATACAATTCGGTTGCCGGATTACGTGCTGTCTGGGAAGATATTCCCGATGAAAGACTGCACAAATTAGCAGAAACATTAAAGAAAGTATCTTTCAACTTCGATAACTAATATAATAGCATCGCTTTAACCTAAGCTCATAGGACGTGTTTGATAGCGACAGTTTCACGTCCACGGTAGCTTAGTGGTTAGAGCATCGGGATGGTACTCCGAAGGTCCCTGGTTCAAGTCCAGGCCGTAGAATTTTCTTTACTATTTTTCTCTATAGAGCTTTTTCACTACGCGTCATCGTGTCGTCATTGTGATGTCATCGACACGACGCCGCCATATTGGATAACAAACAAACAGGTACTCGCTATCAGTTCGCTACTCGCACACGCTCTGGAATTCATTATACAATGTCTTTTTGCTGCATCTTAGGATGTTCTAATTTCTAGAGATAGATTAAAATATTTTTACAGAATACCTGTAGTTCAGAGGCACTAAGATAAGCTAATTTTCGAAATAACACAGAGGAGAAGAAGAGCTTGGCTCGCCGCGATTCAAGAGTTGTACTCCACAACTGCGACAGTATAAAATACTGGCGTGTCTACCCCAATCATTTCTTAGAATGAAATTCAATCTGGATACTACATACAGAAAACGCTTGTTTAATTAAATAAAGGCTGTTCGTCGTAATTTTCCCAAAGGAGTCTGGTGTATCAGAAATTGATAAAGTTCAGATTAGCGGCCCCCAATTTTCTCGGTTGACATCGATCAGCCTCATCGCGTTTATGCTCTGAATTTATTATCGTAACATATCTAATTAATATGTAAATGATTTATCATATCATGAAAATTATATTTTAAGAAATTTATGTAGGAAAAAAATCACGAAAATTCCATGAAGGTGTACGATAAATGATGGGCGGCCATGCCGGCATAGCCCCCTAAATAGTAAATGGGGGCTATGCCAGTGGTCGCCCGTTAGCCGAAGTTCATCGCCAAGGAACTTTCGTGATTTTTTTCCTGCATATATTTCTTTAAATTTAATTTCTATAACACTATAAATCATTTACATATTAATTAGATATTCCACGATAATAAATTCAGAGCATAAACGCGACGGGGCTGATCGATGTTAGCCGAGGAAATTAGGGGATGCTGCGCTGAACTTTTATCCTGAAATTTTACTTTCGGTGTCTCATTTATTACATACCTTGCTATAAACGAGTGTATTAACGTTAATTTGTTTGTAGCCGACTTCGAGGACCCAGCCACACAAAAAATTCTTGTATGCATCGAGTGATTTGTTTGCGTGTGATCCGGCTGTGCTTGTGGACGACGTAGCTTGAAATTATGAGATCCAAGGAGGCAAACTTCTTTTCTCTAAAGTAAACTCCTGATTTAATAGGGTATAAGGATCAATACTATCAATATCAGCAATTTTTTGTTCATATCTCAGTTGTGCATGGATTGGTAGATTCGTGTAATATGCTATCTTGCCATAGCGACTAGCGTGTGCGAAGCGTGCTTGTTATCCAAGATGGCTGACCTAGTTCTGCGTCCTGAGTTGCTAAGCAACCTAAACCCAGAATGCCTTACGCGGTCACGTGCTGTAAAAGCTGTATTTATTCATTAATATCGGAGGTAATGGCGTGAAAAAATCCTCCTAAGACCATTTTCCAATTATCTTTCAACTTGCCGTATTTTAAAAAAAGGGAAAACAAAGTACTAAAACCTTCAGAAAGATTTTGAAGCATAAATGTTTCTAATTTTTTTTACACTTCTGTTTTCAGAAAATGGGCAGAAAATGCTTACCTCCATTATTTATTCGACTTTCTTGCTTAAACTTTATTTGGTTCTTTTAGATAATAAATGTTGATGTTTTGTAAATAATAGTGAGTAAACATGAACAAAAAAGCTACTTTGGTAGTATTTCTAATTTTTTATTTATTTATTTTTTTACATCAAATTTAGTCAAATTGCAGAATTACATACAATTAATAAGCAGCTAATATTCATAATAGATTTGCTTAACAAACTCTACTTCAAATTTATATATTATTTTGAATCCCCCAAAACTATTTTAATTTTTATGAAGACAAAATAATCCAAAGGAGAAGTGGTAAAAACATGGTACAACACGTCAAACTTATGAATTACATAGGAGCCTTAATAAAGTTACCCCATTAGGCAATATCAAAAGAGTCAGCTTTGGAAGTTGCGGGCTCAATTGGAAAGCGTAAGAACACAAACGTTATTGTCTTCTTTTTTTTTTAATCCAAATGTGGTGATAGATTTATGTTGCAATGTGGCGTGTATTTGGCATGACTAGGTTAAATAAGATTACATTATCCTTAAGTAGCGACGGCCGATTGAGAACAACTGATCCAATTGGCTTAACGGTGACCCTGATCAAAAGGATAAACTTTTAATTCTTTATTACGCTTTATTAAATTCGTGATTAATAAGTAATGACTATCGATTCCTATTAAATTCTACTTAATTTGCACTGGCGCTGTCTTATGTAACATCTGCATGTATTGAAAGTGTTTTTGTTTTGTTTTTGTTTTTTTTTTATTCAGCTGCCTATTAAAAAGCAATGACTCATATCCAATGTACGCTTCTTTTTTTTTTAAATAAGACGACAATTTAACATGAAAAAATTAAAAATCTCTACGTTATTCTTCTTTGCATTAGCGCTTAAATATCTGTGAGCGTTCGAAGTTTTATTCCCATCTTAAATATCATAAGTGTTTGTGATAACCAATGGACGGCCAGAAGAGAATAAGAAGCTATGAATCTCCGTTAACCTTATTAAATCCAGAATCTTCGTTTTAATAGCCGGAACCTTGATAGCTTGGAAAATTAAGCGTTTTCCCCTCCATCTTTAATTATCAACGTTCCAATTATTACTTCCTCTGGATCATTTCCGATATCATCACTGAATTAGGCAGGCCTACATATTTTAAGAAGTCTGAAGAGTTTTTTTCCCTTAGGGTTTCCCCTAAGAGTTATTCCTTAAGGTAAAATAAATTAATTTTTTTTCCTATGGAATAATTACTTGAACCGTAATCAAAGAATCCCTTCTATGATTATGCTTGAACGTTTGTTGTGTTGTAGACACAAAAGTTAATTGAAATGAACTTTTGTTAAAACTAACTTACAATGGAGTAAAATATAAATTTTTATTTTACGTTATTTTTATAAGAAACGGAGTTAAATTGATATAGGACATTTAATTATATCATAGCAGTGATATTTAATTAACATTTACATCATAAAAAATATTAACTTGGATACATTCCAATTTAGGAAGGGGAGAAAAAAGTAGAAATAAATTTGGAATGAAACTTAATTACATTTTTTTTTTTAATTTTTACTCTTTCAAATAATTTGCATGATGAATAAATTTTGCCAGTAGAAAACTTCCAGTACGCTTCTGTATATAATGAAATTTAATATATTATCATCTTTAAGGCTCCTTTTCGCATTCCAGACTTTGATGTTACAAACATTAAAATGTTACACGTTAGCATTCCTCATTTAGAGATACGATAAACGCTTTTTTACGAGACAAGTGACAAATTTCAAGCTTCCTCACAAAAGTAAGCATAAAAGCCCCAAAGGGTATGGAAACTTATTTCTATTTTCCCCCCACAGAAAATTTTCTAAAAACTCAAATGCAAATCAGACTTTCAAACACTGAGTTAGACGGTTGATCCTCGAAATTGATCATTATCACCATTTTGCGCTGTAAACAATTCCAAAAGTGTCTCTGCGGCTCGTCCACCGAATCGTTAAATCATTTTCACTTTTTCCCCCCCACTACCTTATCATCAAGTTTATTATCGCAGATATGACTTTATGGTGAGCGTAAATTACGTCATAATTCTGCAGCTGTTCGAATAACGAGGCTCGGGGAGTTTATAGCGGCAATCATGTGACTGGCGAGAGACGAATGAACGGATGGATGCTCGACCCGAGGAATGTTCGCACCACTGCTCCGGTGGTGCAACGCTCCGGGGATATTTATGAACGAAACCGTTGCGAGATTAGGTGAATAAAGAGTTGGTCACGTGCACCCTACTGGCCCTCGTGCCCGCCTGACAATGTTCACGTGTAAATAACCCATATACGCTGCGCCGTCTCTGTTCTCTCTCTCTCTTTCTCACTTTCTCCTCCTCGCCCGCCTGTTTCTCTCCGTCTAATTTCCCGGAAGAATCAATCATTTTGGCTCCCTAATGGAAACCGCATATAAACAGGAGGATTTCACGCACAATTAAAGCTGACTGTTTACACACATGGACAATCATCAAAAACAGGATTCAGGTCTTAAACTTGACAACGAAATCTAAGTGGGCAGCAGTTTGGTCGGTGGGAGAGAGAAAAAAAAAAAAAAAGAAAAAAATTAAATGAGTCAATTTGAAAGTTCTTTATAGCTAGTAAAGTGGGAGCACCTGCAAAACCCACAGAGCATTTCTATAAAAATTGTAGACAAAACAAAAAAAAGAAATATTTCTTTTAGACAGAGAAGAGTTAAAGGAAGCCGTTTTCGCTCTTGCGGTTTTAATTAAATAGGAATTTTTACACGACGAAGTCCTTTATTTACCGAACGACATTATGCATTTAGGCTAGACAAATACACTACAAAATAAAAGTTTTAACATTTTAAAGAACATATGTCAATTCAAAATATAAAATTGTTACTTTTAATCCGAGATTAAATATCATTAGTCAATCAAGAGACGAATCCAAACATCATCATATATAAATATAGAGCATTCAATTATTAAACATCAGAAATTTAAAGATATAATTTATTAATAAGCACACAAATTCAGAGAATTACCTTTTTAATTGTGGATAACACCATGAGGCGAATCATTGTAAAAGAGTGGTTGTCTATCCTGTTACATTCACCTCATTTAATTTGTTGTTTTTAAAATACCACTTCTAAAAACGTAGACAAACACTTTTTAGCCTCCTTCTGCGTAGAAAAATTAAGAAAAATTTTCCCTCTAAATTTGAACTGTGAATATATTTTAGTTCTCTTAAAATTATATAAATCTTGAAGGAAGTACCGAGGTGTGAAAATTACGAGGCTAAATTCTCGTATTATGGAAAAAATGACTCTTTTCCATACTATTTTACAGTTTATTCCGCAAATCAAGGCTAAAGGTGGGGGGGGGGCAACAAAAGGACTAAGTACTCTTTGTTTGGGATAAAACAGCTAATATCTGAGCTACAAACCTTTGCTTAATTTTACAGAATTGTACTCTCCAGTGTATACGGTGTCTAACAGCTATATTTTGTTCCTTATAACTTAATTCTCGTGTTATCTTAAGTATTTTAGATTATAAAAACCGTAATTGATATCATGATTGAACAGTAACACAAAATTAAAGCAAACAATTCCGTAAATTGTAGTTACTATAGTTATAAAATCGATAAAATTGCATTTACCATAATAATTTTCACACCTTTGTAAAAGTTTGTGCACTCTTCAATATCATAATATAAAAATGTATAATCTACTGTTAACGTAAGATAATCTTACATAATGCTAATTCGTAGTGATGAAATTCTGTATTAAGTAATTCCATTACTTGCAATAAATAAATTTTGTTCTTCATTTTCAGCAGTCAGAAGCAGACTTAAACGTCAACGAACAAACCTCATACCTGTTCGCATTGAACTATGCAGTGGCAATGCACAAAACGTAATTTTTGCAAATCCAGGATTCATATAGAATGGCGAGGTAGTCAAAAAAGTAAAATTTCATACCCATGCCAATAATTTAAATGAATGTGTGAGTTCTTGAGATCTGCAAGACATTCTCGATCAAGAGGCGTCTATCTAAAGGTCTACACCATCCACACAATTGCCGATATAAATATATTGAAGGGTTAACAAAACGTAATCATTTATTGTGCTTTGCATAAACATTGTCTAATATATCAGTCTATTGCAGGAAAGATGTGTTTCCAAAACCGATAAAGAGAAACAATTTGGGCAATGAAGAAGCCAAAGCAGGGGTAAGACAAGACAGCTTAGGTACCATTTTAAGCTACAGCAATCTTTAAGAATATATCTACCAGAGCGTATAGAGTTGAGGACAAAACGAGATCAGGCTGTCACCGATTTGTGAGAACCCTACCGCTCATCAGCGGATAACAATTCAGAAAAACCTATATCAACATTGACACGAGATCCCTTTCATGGCCGATTAAACGATATCAATGGATGTCAGCTTACCATCGAAGGGCAAAGGGACAGGGGGAGTCAGCTTTCACAAAATTCCTCCATACCATTGAAATTTACTGAAAACTCATGGAATAAAAAATTTCGCCTGTTTACGGAAACAAAATCTCCTGTATAACCCGTAAGTACCTTGGCCTTAATGTCTTGCCCTCACCAAAATGAAAGTACTCGCATTGTATCAAAATTAAAAGAGGCCTTACAGTACAACATTTTAGTTTTAAAAACCAACTAGTTTCGGCTTTATTCCCGCCTTCTTCAGGGTACAAAAGAAATAGGCTAGCAGCCCTACATAATGAGATA
>JAHWFO010050842.1:0-12632 GCA_023313115.1 Rhysida immarginata | reverse complement strand
TGTCTTGAAAGGACCAGAACCTCGGTTTTAGCCACACTGATCTTCATCCCAGCTTGTTCACATTTGGCTGCAGACTAGTCTAGTGCATGCTGAAGGTTCGTGCGAGAAGACCCAGGGAGGACAAGGTTGTCAGCAAAGAGCAACCTCTCCACCAGGCAGTCGCCCACACAAACACGCTCATCACCTCGGCTGCCCCTGTCTATCCAGTTCATAAAGATAATGAACAAGAGGGGCGACAGTACGCACCCTTGGCGGAGTCCAACACCCACGGTGAACGGTCTTGACTTAATGCCATTTATCCGGACACACATCTCAGAGCTTTCGTTCAGAGACATGATAGCAACCAGTAATTGCCCATCCACTCCATACTATTGCATCACTTGCCAGAGCTTCTCCCGAGGAACCCTGTCATATGCTTTTTCAAGGTCCACAAAGCAAGCGTAGACCTCTTTTGCATACTCCCAGGATTTCATCTTTTAAACTGGGTACTTAAAAAGGAATCATTGAATCATTAGAATCTTTACAAAGTGTGGAATTTACCAGTCGGAGAGAAATGCTAAGATCACAAAACATAGTTAATGCTAGAAAATAAGCAGTGTTATAAACAAGATTTCGATGTACAGGACATTGTGTTGCAAATTTTGAGGTTTGGCAGTATAATAGCAAAACCACGTATAACAAATAATAGCATGCCCATGGGTGGGGGAAGGGAAGTAAGAGAAATGTTTCTCGTGGTTATATCAATGTCTCAATGATCTCAGCGTTGATAGGGCGTAACTCGGCTGTGCCTGGCCTCCCAGTTCATCTGACCTCACTCTATGTGAATTTTCCCTTTGGATTATGTAAAAGATAAGGTTTAAGTCTTGTTGTTAAGAGTTCTCACACTGTATGGTGAAATGGAAGATTTCACTTTATCGCGCTCAATAGTTAGGGATAGGTAGGGAAAAAATTTTTTAACATGCTCTAATTTTCTTAAATCCTGGAAATTCACAATATGCAGCAACGAGCGGTTGCGAGCAGACTTGAGTGAAAAAAAGAAGCTCAGAGATCGCGCACGAGGATATAAAATATACTAACTCTATGACGTCTCTACCTATTGAGCGCGATAAAGTGAACTCTTACCTTTCACCTTACATGTAAGAAACTCAACCACTGGCGCCAGTAGATTGGAATCATTGTGGCATGATCTAAGACTGATGTTTGTCGAATTACCAACGGAAGACATTTGAAGGTAGGTAAAAACAAAGAAAACTTCCGTTTATGTGACACGGCCAGTTTCTCTTCCATACCTACAGAACGCTACAGGTTTTCTCAGCTGAATAATGCCACACAACATGTGCCTTTTTCTGGGATAACAATGTTCTACTTCTACCGTGGCCGGCTAGTGCATAAGATTTGTCACCAATATCCTAATGAATATTGGACTCGAGTCAATAGAGGCAGGATGTCTATTTCCCAGCACACCATTAAAAAGATATCCGATTCCATCTCTCGCTGCGTATAGAAAGTGAAACATGCCAGAGGTGACCATACTTTTTATTAGATACAACGACACATGTGCCCTTCTGACACCAAGATGCTACTCATTCGATCTGTATTGCCTATTTTATATACACTGACTTAGCAAAACTCATGAGATAGCAAGCACCTTGATTGATGGGCATGGCTCACGAATTCACAGGGGTACCGGATTCTGGGAATGGACCATTAGACGTTGTGGGAAGAGCTTGGATAAGTGATTAATCAGAAATGGCACGTCGTCGCGAGTTGACGTCTTTTGAACCGGGTATGATAGTAGGTGCCCGACGCATGGGATGTTCTATTTCGGCAGTGGTGGAGGAATTTGGCTTTCCCCGCTCAACTGTCTCCAGGGTATGCCTGTGTCACAACAGGCACCATACCGGGCGTCCAGCTGCCCTGAATGATCGTGACCGGCGACACCTGGGACGAATGATTCAGAGAGACAGGAGCGCAACAGTACAGCAAATCACAGACCAGTTCAATACTGGCCGCACTAGAAACGTCTCTCGGTGGACAATCCGTCGGAAATTGCATGCCCTCGGGTTTGGCAACCGTCGCCCTACACGGGTGTCAATGCTTACCCAGCGTCATCGGACACTCCGGCGTGCATTTGCCACCAACCATCTTGGCTGGACTCTGCTACAGTGGCCTAACGTCATATGGTCAGATGAGTCACGATATCAACTGTACCAAGCTGATGGGAGGCACCGTGTGTGGGGCAGACCTCACGAAACGATGGATCCCGCATGCCAACAGGTGGTGGTGCAGGGTGGTGGGGCGTCAGTGATGGTCTGGGGTGCATTTTCCTTGTTTGAAATGGGCCCTCTGGTTATCCTGGACCAAACGTTGAATGTTCTACGGTATCGTCAACTCATCGGAGACCATCTGCACCCGTTTTTGACATTTCAACACCCTGACGACGTAGCAGTCTTTCAAGATGACAATGCTCCACTACATCGCTCCAATGTCGTCCGCGAATGGTTCGAGGAGCATGCAGGAGAGGTCCAACGACTGAGCTGGCCAGCCCGGAGCCCTGATATGAATCCCATCGAGCATATCTGGGATGTTGTTGAAGTCAAGCTCCGGGCACTGGATCATCCGCCCACGAACGGGCAGCAACTATCTTCGGCTCTCCAGACTATCTGGTGTCAAGTGCCTCCAGAAGTGTACCAGGGACTTGCAGACTCACTACCACGCCGTATTGCTGCACTCCATAGGGCCAGAGGTGTCCCGACCAGATATTAAGTAACTATCCCATGAGTTTTGCTAACTCAGTGTACTGTGGATACAGATATAGCTCAGTCATAATGTCAAACCAAAGAAAGCAAAGTCATGAATATTCTGCTTCTCCGCAATAGTACTGTAATATTCCTACTCTTAAGAACGATCATTTAATCGCAGAATTTAAAAATTTTAACGATTTTTCGTCTCCTTATTCCATTGAATTAATTTAGTATTTCGTTTCGATTATTTTTTTTATTTGTCTCTATGTATTTTTAATGACATACATTGACATAAAGTAAACTCGATATCTTATGAATATAATCTTAGCATCACCAGAATTCAAAACGAAAGAGTATGAATTACTTGCCAGAAAAGGAGATGATATGACTATTCCCTGCCAAGCTGATGGTGATTGGCCAATTACATACAAGTGGTTTGTAAATGATACCCCAATCGACTCCTCCCTGTCCAGTCAAAGGTAAAATAGCTTTTGTAGCGATGAATTTAAAATTTTATCCTTAGTTTATATAATTTCATTCTTTATTTTACTAAAGATACAAATTGTCAAAACCTGGCGATAATTCCTCACAGTTATCAATATCTTGGGTAGATAAAAAAGATTCTGTCACGTTTAAATGCGAAGCAGAAAACTCTTTCGGGAAATCTCAGATGTCAGTTAAGATAATTGTACAAGGTAATGCGATGAATTATGTACATCTTTGCCTACCTAAGAGAATGTAACTTATTATGATGAACTTATATATGATACAAACATTAATAGAACCACCAGCAGCACCAGTCATTACATCTCCTGTAAGTGTAACCGATCGAGTAATTCACTTGCGATGGAATAAACCGTATAATGGAAATGCTCCGATTTTGAGATATAATTTACAGTACAAAAAGAAAGGAGGTAATGAAGTATTAATATATCCAATATAAGCACTATGTAAGTAAACTAATATATCTAGCATAGTAAAAATTTCAATTGAAAGAAAGGATTGCAGACAATCGTTAACGCCACGATTTTGTACCAAAATTACTTTTTAAAAATGTATATAATCGTACTTAATTTTATTTGATTTTATTAGGACCGATAGGTAATTATGTTTTCACAATGTGCGTCCGTTCGTCTGTCTGTCTGTCTGTTTGTTGGTACTCTTGCTTTCGAACGTTTCCGAAATTTCTACTTCCGTTCGTTGGTGGGAAAAAAATCGATCAACTACTTCCGGTTCAATAAGTCACAAATAGAGAAGACTTGTGAATTCAGAGAACATAGGTGATGGTCTTCCTTGGTGGTCAAAATCATTCGAAATTGGTTCACTGTTGTTATGTAATTGTACCAATATAGTAGCATTGGAAACTTTCATTGCTGCGATTTGGCATGGACAGAGTGACAATTAGGGTGTGTCTAAATAGTTCGACCGGTCGCGAACAGCTTGTCCATAAAGTAACGACCGGTCGCGATGAGCATTTTCATAATGCGACCGGAGTCCAACGGTGGTCGGCTGCCTCGGTGAGTATAATCAGAATGGCGGACGAAAGAAGAAAATTTAAGTGTTCGAGTGCCCGATACGTAATTAATATATTTTGGAGAAAGGAGATGGCGAAATATATATTGGGCAACATCAAGAAACAAGGAATGAATACGAAAAAGAAAAGACTGTTGAAGAAAATTTTAAATCGTACTAACTTAAATGATGACGAAATTTGCTGCGACGCCATTTTGAAACAGAATTCTCACTATCATTTTTTAAAAACACGCCACTAGAGGTCACTACAATTTACGATCTCGAGGCTTATTGTCGTTCAGTAGAAATAAATATGTTAAATCTGCTCCTTATTTTTGAATAAACTTGTATATCAAACAATTTGTGATGAGGTGTCAAGAATGAATATAACAAGTAACTAAATGTTATAGATTTTCAATGCTAAGGTATCGCATGTTATACTTCAAATAACTCACAATGACTTGATTTTTCAATTGAAAAATGGAAGGAAAAATTCTGCGACCCGGATTCGAACCAGGAACCTTGACTATCATGGCCGATGCCTCTACCAATTGGGCTATCGCAGACACCACGGACAGCCAAGCTGTCTCAAGGTGTCTTAAAGACAATCAAGTTGTCACGGTTGAAAGCCCAATGGGAGACGGGAACCTGGCCTGCAGATCGAGAATTTCTCCACTCCAAACCATCAGAAAGTTGATGAACTCACAAGTGAATAATAATAATTATTAACTGGAGATACGTCTCCAAGCATAGGTAATGATAGAGAGGCATCGGCCATGATAGTCGAGGTTCCTGGTTCGAATCCCGGTCGCAGAATTTTTCCTTCCATTTTTTCAATTGAAAAATCATTACCTATGCTTGGAGACGTATCTCCAGTTAATAATTATTATTATTCACAATGACTTGTTAGTCCTATTGTTGTCCATAAACAATTTATTGCTGTTATAGCAAATTTTATTCTGTCTAATAATTGAACCTACTTTAATTAGCAACTAATTGTGAATAAGCCTACTATCAATAGCCTATTACTTAAGCCTTACATTATCAATAGCCTATTACTTAAGCCTTACATTATCAATAGCTAATTTCTATTAGGCATATTGTTGTCAATAGCCAGTAGGAGTGCTTACAATTTAAAGGACTTTTTATGTTCGAATATCTAGAGAATTACGTCACTCTCCATTTAATCTTTCGGACACCATTTACGCAATCTGAAATACACATTTACTTTAGAACATCGTCTTGTCTTCAGCGCCTACAGGCTTCGTTAACCATAACCTCATCTAACCATAACACCGAATGGTTTCTATAGTAAACAAATACTTTCCTTTTATCCTCGAATTCCTTAAAATCCTATCGGTCCTCGGCTTCGATTGCCTGACTTGTTATTATTGCTATCATTTCGTTTATATTCTAATAGAGAGTTGGGAAAATCTTACTGAATCGGTAATAATACAAGGAAATCAAACGGACATTTCTATCGACCGCTTGCTTCCAGCAACAACTTACTCGTTTCGAATGATGGCCGAAAACGTCCTTGGGAACAGTTCTTTCAGCGATGAGATTACAAGAAGAACTGCAGAAAGCCGTACGTTTCTTACCAAGAAGACTTAAGTAATATACTTTTATGTAATAGCGATTTGTTTTCATTTTATTTCGTTTATTGACAGTTCCAACTGGAATGCCCCAAAATGTTCAAGTTGAATCAACTGATGCTGCCGTATTGAGGATCACTTGGTTTGTGAGTAATTACTAAAATCAGAATTTAATTTTAGAATTTGCATAAGCAGCTTCAGATTAATAATGTTTGACAATATTTATTTCGTGAATATAAACTACTTAAAATAGCCCCCTCTGAGAGATACTTGGAATGGAATTATCCGAGGTTATATGATTGGATACAAGAAAACTGACAGTTTAAACGATTACCGTTATAAAAAGTTAGAAGTTCCCGAAGATTACCATAAAGATTTAATTTTTCAATTGCCTGACTTAGAAATGTTCACGCAATATAAAATAATTGTCCAAGCTTATAATTCAGTTGGAAAAGGACCCGCATCTGAGCCGTTTATTGCCATGACGTCTGAAAGTGGTAAACGTTTGGTAGAATAAAACGACATATTAGTTTACATTAATAAGCTTGAAGGGTATATTATAAGATTTGTTGGTCTTTCGTTGCAGTACCTTCTGAGCCCCCACAAAAGGTTCGCTGCTCGACTTTATCGTCGAAGAGTATATATGTTTTATGGGAAGCTCCACCATCTCAGGCTTTGAATGGCATTCTACGTGGTTATAAAGTTCTGTATAAACCAGCGCCAGAATGGTACGGTAGGTCGTGTGAAAGTACTTTCATAAAAACTTTAACCCTAAGTTTATTAGTTTAAAAAAACGTTTTCAAAATATTTCTATGTAGATGCTTCTCAGTTGTCTAAAACAACAGATAGTACCAAATTAACTCTTTTTGAACTAGAAGTAAATACAAACTACAGTATTCAAGTCACCGCCTTTACCAAGTTAGGAGATGGAAAAAAGAGTGATGCGATATTTTGCAAAACTCATGAAGATGGTGAGTTATTTTTTAATATTACCCTAATTTTTCGACTATAACGCGCTATTAATTATAACGCGCACCCTATGAACCTACATGAATTGTAAAAAATTCGACTATAACGCGCACTCAAGTATAACGCGCACCCTTTAAACCTACATGAATAGTAAAAAAAATTCGACTATAACGCGCACTCAGGTATAACATGTATGATGTCATACATACTAGAAAATAAAATAAATTTATGTTAGTTATTATAATTGCCCTTTTGAGTTGCCTAATGGTAAAAAAAATATGATACTAAATGGTTTTTCTAAAATTTTTATAAATATTACAAATTAAAAAATCAAATAAAATACCTAATAACAATTAAAAACCAATAAAGTCTTCATCTTCACTATCGGAGTGAAATAGTTCCATTCATTCAGCTGATTGTGCTGCAACTTGCGGTGGTAGTTCTTGAAATGGAGGCTCTTGCATCGGGGCTGTTCTTATGCTGGCGACTCTACTTCTTCGATCGCTTCGTTTTCTGGAGGCAAAAGCTTTGCTTTTTGAAAGCCATTCACAATCGTATTTACACTAATCTTTTGCTATGCCTCCGTAAATAACGGGGATAAAGGGTTAATCTTGGCATCCTTCGAACACTTATTGTATGTATAATCATCATGGAAATTTTCATTCAAATCTAATCATTGGATCCGAAGATATTATCGATTTTTAAAATCGCCTTTTCTCATTGCCGATGCACTTTTAAAATATGAATCCGAGTATAACACGCACACGAGTACAACACGCAGGGCTTCTTGTAAGTGTTTTTGACTGCAAAATGGTGCGCGTTATATTCGAAAAATTAGGGTATTCGAGTAATTGATGGTTTTTCTAAATAGGAAAAACAAAATATTACAAATGCTTACACAATTTCCTTATAGTGCCTGAGCCGCCTGCCGCTGTTAAAGTGCTTCCATCGTCATCGGACTCCGTAGTTGTTTCATGGAAACCATCTAAGAAAACTAAAAGCTCCATTACAAAATACAATGTTTATTTTAAAACTTTAAAAAAAGGAGAAGAGGTGAGCAAGTAATAATTGTCTTTGTTTTTATGTGTCGTTGTTTTAAGATGAAGCAAATTCTTCATCTTGATTTAGATAGATTTCAATGCCCAAATGACAGAGCAATTTGTCCGAGATGCAAAAATTCATTCATCCAAAGGAGATACCGAATCGATGGAAGTGAGTGGATTGGAGAAGAATCGCAAATATATATTTTGGGTTACGTCGAATTCAGCTATAGGTGAAAGCCCATCCTCCGCTATCGTGGCGCAGACCGTTGCTGATTCTATAGGTGAGACTGGAAAAGGGCTTCATAATCTATTGTTCCATTTGTAAATCCGTATTTAGATAGATTAAAAAGTAATTTTGAATTAAAATAGTACAGTTCCAGCAAAATCGGCTTCTTTTGATGATAGCATTAAGATCCCATGGAAAAGAGATGTTGTATTGCCTTGCGTCGCCGTCGGTATCCCCACCCCTCAGAGAAAATGGTTGTTTCAGTAAGGGTTTTATATAAATAATTAAAGTTTATAATTAATGTAGAAGGTTGATTACGATCTTTGATAATGATTTGATAATGCTGCGAGCACATGCAAAGTGAAATGAGGCTATTACATCCGCATTATTGTGTTTCATTCGAAAGCAGTAAAAGTCATGAAAAAATTTCTCAAAAAATCGGACCTCACTGGGAAGGGTATGTTACTGCCCTTTCCGATGCTAATTACAGCTATTCTTTAATACATAGCACATGCATAACACGCAATTCCTCTCTTTCAAAGAAAGGCATATTGGCATTACTAACTGGAGAAGGAAAATCACGGGTAGGGTTATTCCAATTGGCCAGAAACAGCAAAATCCTCGAATTCCCACAAGCCGAACACCGCAGGTCATTCGAAAGGTCAAGCAGCTTCTCTGAGTGGGAAAATCCAGTAACTCAAAGGGAATCGCAAACACTTTAGGCACTTCACAGACTACCGCAAGTAAAATATAAACATAAGATATAAGATAAAATATAAATATAAGATTTGCAACTGGAAAAGCATCACATGAGGCTCGTTCATAAGATCTGCCGACACGTCGAAAAAGGAAGAGGAACTACCATAGCCTCTATAAGGATTACCTTGCAGCAGAACTATGGAAATACGTTGTACTTTCGGATGAAGCCTACATCTACTTCAACGATTGCAACAAACCTCGTGCGATTTTCTACCGTCCACGTGGAGAGAAGTCATATCAAAAGCGGTCCAAGGAATGTAAAGAAAGTTTTCAAAATGATTTATGGCAACTGCGGGATACTCGTAAATCGACAAGCTCGCAATCGGAAGAGTGGACTGGAAGGCTAAGGTTAACTCCCTTTACTCCCAGCAACATGTTCTCAGTCCAATTTTCCACAAGGAAATCCCAGCATGATATGGAGAGGACAAAAGCAAAGTTTGGCTGCATCAAGACAAAGCCTCCAGCCATACCTCTAACTTGACCGTTCAATTTATGTCGGATTTAGAGAATGAAACTGGAATTCACGTAATTCACTTTCATGATATCCCTGTCAAGTCACCAGATACATCACCGATGGATTTCCTTGGGTTTGAATTATTGAAACTAATCCTTACTCGACGCCGTTCCACAACCATTGAGGGTCTCTGGAAAGCCTGCAAACAGGAATGAAACAATATCAGCCTCGCCGTTCTGCAGACATTTCTTATACGGTGTCACCAAATAGCATACGATCGTTAGTGGGTAAAAGGGGGGTTTTCTTCGTAAACTTTCTCTGCCAAATCGTTACCATAGATCATAATCAACCTTCTGTATATTGATCACAAGTTTACAAATGCATTTAACGTAGAAACGAACCTCTTCTTGAAAATGGCCACATTCAAATTCGACCTGACGGAGCTATCATAATCAATAAAGTGACGAATGTCGATTCAGGAGACTATGTTTGTGCAGTTTATAATGAGCATGGGAGAGATGAAACTAAATATACATTGACTGTCCAAGGTAAGTACGGTTTTTGTTAATTTTTAATATTCAGTTAATAATCCCATTAAAGTACAAATGAAGAAAAACCTTTATATCAAATGAATGTATTTTGAAATTGTTATAACGAACCCATGAGAGTAAATGAACAAAAAAAATTTATAGCAGCAAATGGAAACGGCTTATTTATATAACAGTCTTCGTTTTAGGCAGTAACAATAAATCCATATTCTTATTTATATCTCCTATAAATACCGGATGGGCAAGAGATAACGTGAGGTGTTCAGAGCTCGCTAGCGGGAATTCTATTAGGCCAAATGCAGTACATTTTGGTGTATATACTTAGTGGAACATGCAGTTTCGATTTCTGCAAAAAAATAAAAAAGTACCAAAAGTCGCCAAGAAAACAATGAATACCTAATTGTCAAATGAACAAATACCGTACAAACCAACTTTAGTAACAACAATAAACAGTGTTTTATTTTTAATTACAAATGTGTTTCAATATGACCACCAGTGTGCTGTTCCAATAGCTGCATGCGGTACATGACATTTTCTACGGCAGCTCGCAGCATATCTGCATTAATTAGTCTGATATGTAACGTTATTTGATCCTTTAAGGTTGAGAGGTCAGGAACATGTGCTTGATACACAAGGCTTTTCAAATATCCCCATAACCAAAATTCACAAGGGTTGAGATCAGGCGACCTGGGTGGCCATACCATGGGAAATGCACGACTAATTATTCTGTTGTCTGAAAAACGTTCTCGCAAGATCTGCTGCACCTGACGTCCGATGTGCGGTGGCGCACCATCCTGCATAAAAATGGTAGAATCCAGACAACCCTTTTCCTGCAATCATGGTATCACAAAATTCTCAAGCATATCGGCATACCTGGCAGAATTGACGGAACAAGTCACCGGTCCACGGGGACGGATTTCTTCAAAAAAGTACGGGCCGATGATGAAAGAAGCAGTAAAGCCGCACCATACTGTTAGTTTCGGTGAATGCATGGAATTGGCAGACACACTTGTGGATTTGATGCAGCCCAAATACGGCAGTTGTGGGTATTGATATCACCATTCAAATAAAAATGTGCCTCAACACTCCATAAAATTTGCCATGGCCATGCATTATCCACTTCCATACGTGCTAAAAATCTCAACGAAAAGTCAGTTCGGGTACGTTCATCTCCAGGAAGCAATTGTTGAACAGGTGTGAGTTTATAGGGATAAAATGTCAATATCTTATGCAATATTTTCCTCACCGTCGACTATGGGATATCTGTTTGGCGTGCTATTGCGTGTGCACTGCTGGTACCCTGCACAGTAGTCATCTCCTGTTCCACAACAGCAGTTGCAACTTCTTCAACGTGTTGCTGCCTGATTCGTTTGCGTCCCCGGCCTGGTTGCACTCCTAGAGTTCCGGTAGATTCAAATCGTTCAATCATTTTCCGTAAGTTAGTTATGCTCATCGGTCCTCTTTGTAACGTTTTCAATCGCCGGAATTCACGAAGGGCAGCACTTGCATTGTCGCTCTTCTGATGAAACAACTTGACTAATTACGCCCGGTCAGGCAGAGTAAGCGTCATCGTCAGGTCATTCGTTCGTGAATGATGGGAAATCCTCAGCCTTGCCTTTTATTGTCATGATTGCTCAACACGGAACGCGCTTATGCAAATGTATTCATTGTTTTCTTGAAATAAGCGCCCCCTATGGCGACTTTTGGTACTATTTTTTTTTTTTTGCAGAAATCGAAACTGCATGTTCCACTAAGTATATACACCAAAATGTACTGCATTTGGCCTAATAGAATTCCCGCTAGCGAGCTCTGAACACCTCACGTTATTTCTTGCCCACCCGGTAGTTCTTAGTGAGGATTCAATTATGTGACACAATTCAGCATGAATTCACTGCAATAAAAGGTTTTTATTCTGGTATGTTATTGTAAGATTAATAACCAATGTGTGACTCAATTTATGTCAAAGTTTTGCAGAAGATTGAAATAATATCCGTGCAAGGCGGGGTTCATAAAGAGAATAGGTTGCTTAATTTCCGATGGTTTAATGATGATATCCAATCCGGCATTATGATTCGAGACCGGATACATGTACATCCAGAATACCTATTACTAGTCGAGAGAATATTCGCACTTTCTGCATGTAGACCCACTGCATTCAGAAAAAAGTGGTTGTTGGTGTACGATTTCAAGGAGAAGAATAACCGGTCCATTTTTCCTTAGAAATTTATGAACCATCCGTGAATGTTCACATTTTTGAGGCATTTTTTGAGCAACTTAAGAGACGAAGAATGCCAGCTCCGTTACTTTCAGCATGATGGTTATTCGGCAACCATACGAAGAAAATAGAATCAGTGTTTGACGATCGGGATCTCACAAGGACTGTGGCCATCTCGATCAAAAGATATGGAACGCCTTATGTTTTTGTGGCAAGAGGTTTTCCTTCTTAATATACCCACTTTCAAATTGCTGTAAACAGGGCCGGATTAATACCTTTAGGGGCCCTAAGCACTACACACCTTCCTCAGTATAAATCCTTTTTTTCTGAGGAGTCGGGGGCCCCTATTCACATGCTTAGTCTAACGGGGCCCTAAGCACGTGCTTAGTCTGCTTATGTATTAATCCAGCGCTGGCTATAAATCGCTATGCATGAATGCATAAAATAAAATATATACAACGCCAATTTATATTGATTTCATTTTGTTTTGTTAAAGACATATGACACGAAATAAGGATTGTACTTACTTACTTACTTTTCAAACCCGCTTATCCGTTAGGGTCGCGG
>JAHWFO010050839.1:0-14004 GCA_023313115.1 Rhysida immarginata | reverse complement strand
GTTTGTTTTCGCGCTAAAACAATTTTTTTTATTGTTGAAATAAATAACGGCAAATTTTTTAGGCTTTTAAAACAGCGTGGCCTGGCGAATTTGCCATTATTTATTTCAACAATAAAAAAAATTGTTTTAGCGCGAAAACAAACTGTTATTACAGATTTTTTTAGGAGAGATGAATAAAAATTATTTCTAACTTAAAGTATTCTATTTCCGTGCTTATTTCATAACACTTTTAGTATTGTTGGTTAATACGAAATACGAATAATACGAAAAAATTTCTTGGTCCCCACGATTTCGTATTAACGAGAATTGACTGTATATAATAATTTTTATGAGTTTCAAAATTTTTCTGTTTTAAAGGCTTGCGTTTTATATTTTTAACAATATTGTACTTTTCTGTCATTTTTTTTGCATAATTATCTAGTGAAGGCTTTAATAATTTAGTAAAATGATATTATTTATATTACTATGATTAGTAGTAGATTATATATGAGAGTTTTTAAAATTGCGAGTGTTTTTCTTTCAGAAATGAAATATGGAATCGCTTCATTTACAAATTCAGTAACCACTTCCACTATAATAGCTATAATAACAAAGTTTTTGTTAGAATATTTTAATCCTCCACTTTTTTGAAATGTTATGATTGATGTAAAGAGCGATGGGGATTTTATTTACAGCTTTTTTCGATGAATAAAATGTAATTTTCGATCATTAAAATAATTTTTCATATCAATAAAATATAGTGCCGTTCAAAAAAAAAAAAGTAGTTTCATATTGAAAAATAAACAGTTACGTCAATAAAATAATAGTTCACATCAATGGAAAAATTTTACATATCAATAAAAAGTAGTTTCACATCATAAAAATATAAATTCGTTTCTATAAAACCAGTGACTTTTATTAAGTGTAACATTTTTAATTAAATGTAATCTAAACTGATCTTCTTCTCAGTAGATTCTTATTGAAAAATTACAGTAACAGTAAAAGAATTCAAATTATTCATATATTGAATTATAATGAAACTGTATATAATTTTATTTCTAAAATGAACAAAAATGTTACAAATAAGATACAATAAGAATAATATTACGGTGTATAATTGAGCACTCACTTTTTTCTTACTATATGACAATGATATGTATTTTCATAAGAATCTGCTGAATAAAAAGACCAATTTAGGTTACATTTTCTTGAAATAAAATTACGTTTTATTGAAACGAATTTACATTTTGATGACGTGAAGCTATGTTTTATTCATGGGAAAAATTATTCTATTGATATGAACTATTATTTTATTGGTGTGAATGTTTATTTTTCAATATGAAACTACGTTTTTTTGAACGAAACTACATATTATTGATATGAAAAATTATTTTAATGATCAAAAATTTCATTTTATTCATCGAAAAAAAGCTGTAAATCGATGAAACATGATTAAAACTGAAAAAAAAACTACACGCAGTAATGCAGACAATTCATTAAACATGTCATGAAGTAGCGCGCCAAGCGCTACTTTCTAGACAATTTAGCATGTTTCCCGATTCTGGCCTCAAAAAGGGGCAAATGCACAAGCCTTTTACTATCTCGTAGGCCGTGATATTAGTATACGAAGGCTCATACTAATTCAGGATTCGTTAATATTTACGGAAAATAAAGATAAAACTTAACGAAATGTTAACACAACAGCAACATATACTTTCAATAGAATTTCTTATGCAAATTCCGAGTTATACGTCGCTAAAAGAAAGCTTATTATTCCACGTAAAATCAAACCAGCCTGTTCTTATTCAGATTGTTAATAAAAAGAAACAGCTTATGCTTAAATGTTAGGCACAGAGGAAGCTGGATTGGAAATACAGTAGCACCCACTAATAAGATTCCGAAAACGGGAAAACGTCTTAGGCAGGAAGATCAAAATATGCAAAACACATATTATTCTATCATATTTTTTATTAATCCATGCCCTAGAATCATTGTAATGCATATTAAAATACATATGAATCAACCTTCCTCTGTTCTTGATATACAAACTGGAATCATACTTTTATCACGTACCTTGTCAACATAAACGTAAATACAGGGTCGGGACACATTAATATGACCACCTCTGCTCGAACATGTTGGAACATCCCATGGTATGCAGATGAAAAATCAGGACAACAGCAGACGTGTAGTAGCATCCGTTAACACAGCAACTGTCACCGTCATGGGCAGAGCAAGTCACCTGTCGGACCTCCAAAAGGGAATGATCATTGGCTATCGGGCCAAGGGGGGCAGCATTTCAGAAATGGTCACCTTTGTGGACTGCTCTAGGGCTGCTGTTGTGAAGGTGTATCGCGACTGGACGAACAGACAGTTTCGAGCAACCAAAGAGGTAACTGTAGGGCCACACGGGCCATCGATCCTAGAGGCAAGCGTCAGTTATGACGCCTGGCCAAGACCAATCGGCGTGCCACTGTTGAGCAACTGACACAGCAAATGAACAGTGGAGCCACTAGGCGTGTCAGCACCAAGACAGTGCAACGATCCCTCTTGAGATTGGGGCTCTGGAGCAGGCGCATGGTAACAGCACCCATGTTGACGCCTGTGCATCGCCGAAAACGCCTCCAATTCACAATGGACTATGAATTAGAATTAGTACATGACAACATGAAACTTCTTCAGTTGCAACTGTAGCCACCAATGTGAAAGAATGTACCTGGACATTTTGATTTTACTGCAAAATAAATAAGTGTTTTTGCACTCACCTTGCACTCCAATCATTTGATAATTATAATGTAGACAAAGAAAGGAAAAATTCCACAACCTGGGATCGAACCAAGAGTATCACTCTCGCTGCTGACATAAGGATGCTACATTTTTAAACATTGTCAATTATTTTTTTGAAATTGAAATATTAAATAAAAACATTAAAATTATTAAAAGATTAGTTTGGTCAAAGGAACACCATAATAAAAGCAACTGTTTAAATTCCGACTGAAATTGAGATGGTATTTGTTTATTTGTAATTTTGCAAGCAACAGGTTATGACAGCCCAATTACAGCTTACAATAATAAAAACAATGCAATAATACATTTAAAAAAAAAGAATAAATACAATATAAAAAAATAAATATAACATTATTGAATATAGACAAGGAAAATAATCATAAGATAAATATAATATTTCAAAGTTATTTTTAACATGGTGATTATAATTTTTAAAAATGTAAATCAATAAAAATTGTATATTTTTCAGTAATAAAAAGAATAAACGTAGAGGTATTAATGAATCCTCCAACTTTATAACGTTTCCTGTTATGAATCCTCAAAACAATCTTTCCTGTATGAGGGCACTTGATATATTCAGGGGGACTTTAAATGGAACCATCAGTCTTTTCAACAGTTAGAATAAGTCTTTACAGATACATGGTTTACAGCAGTTTCATGAACTTGTTGCAGTTTCTATTAGCTTTGTGATGATAAAGATTGTTTATGTAAAACCAGTAGATCTTCACCTAGTTTGAATTTCAAAATTAAAAATTAATGATCAGTTTTTCTTTGCTAAGGAAACTGTGACAGGGCAACATCTACCAAGGTACATGTTTGATAACTGGCTTATGTCACAGCTGCAAACCAACAGTGAGGATTTTATCTTTCAGTGCTCCACCATATTTCTACTGCCAAGTCCATTACTCCTCAAAAAAGAGTATGAAACCATAAAAAAGTAATTTTCCCTGCAAGTGCACCGTAACTTATGAGGGCTACCATTATTTTTTAGCCATGCTGAAGTGAAACTGTTGTACAAGTATTGTGTTATACGAAGGACACATATACTGATCTGTAAATTATAGTATATCTGTAACTGATAGAAAGGATTGAAAATTTGTTGTTTTACCTTTGATTATATACATTTTCATTCATTTTACATTTATTTTATTGTTATTTTAAGCTTATTCTGATGCTACTGTGATGTGTTTAAAATTAAAAAATCACTTTTTGCAGGATTTTAATTACCGTAATTTTTGGTTGTATGGCTGTGGCTTATGTCTTAAAAAAAGTACAAAAATTTAATATGCGGCCTGTGTATCACTGTGGCATAACTAGCAGAGATTTTTCAAAAGTTTCTTCTACCCACAATTTTAGGGATACTTCATGTCGTTTCTCTTTAGTTTTTGCTTTCTCGTTGGTTAAGGTTAGGTTAGGTTAGGATCACGTATTCCATGTTGGGGAGGGTGGTGTTTTATAAGCAATCATAAGCTAAAAATTATTTATTGATGAATTCACATCCTATTAGAGTATTTTTCAAATGTGCCATTTTATATTTCAGAATGTCAAAGTGACGTACAAGCTATATAGCAGGTTTTAAACTAACAGCAACTGAAAAGGCCGACGAGATCAGGAATTGTGCAGCAGCAAGACAGTTAGGATTCTATGAAAAATGTATTCGGCGCTGGAGGAAAGATGCGAGTAACATCGCTAGTCAGCCAAAATGTAAGCGATCAAAAAGATACAGAGCTGCGTTCTGGCCAAATTTGGAAAAGGAGTTGTTAAATATCTTGGCATTATCATCGACTCAAGACTCGTTGAATCGTCACGTGACCTACGCTCTGAACAAAGCGAAGAGGGTTTTAACGCTGCAAGAAGGTGGGCACTCTGCATTGACAACAGCATGGACAGAAGTGCAGCCATATTATATTGTTTCAGGATTCAAAGCAGCAGGCTGATTCTGAAACTTCAGAGTTTGGAAGTTTCCAGTAATTATATTTCATGTTTATATACAGGGTTAGCAAGAAATAAGTTTCCTACTTCAGAGGGCTGTAGAATGCGTTCTATTGGACCAAATGAGATAAAATTTGAACTACAGATAATTCAAATGGTGCACTTCATTAAATAATAAAATTTAGTACAAATATTCACCGATACAAGGTGCTCTATCACAAATGGTATTTCTTTGCATATATATGGAAAATGTGAAACGTGCATTACAGCGAATGCCTATTAGCATTATTCTTTGGATAAAAAGACGGCAGATTCTGCATGAGTTAGTTACTGCTCTGCACATCATGCCTATGTTACCTAAAAAAGCACTACTGGTAAAATTGTTCTACCAGAACCAGCAGAACGCCGTTGCAGCTGTAAAGGAATTCCTTCGTATGAAGTGTACTTATTATGTTATTTCACATTGCTAATTTTTAATTTTTGTTAAATGTTTGCAGCTGCGGCTTATCAGTTGCTGTGGCATTACTTCTGAAAAATATGGTATTTGTAAAAATGATATAATAACAGTGTGTATTCAATAAATTAGCATATTAGGAAATTGTTTCTGAAAAGATTTCAGTAAATGTGAAATTGTTAAAAAAAAATCGAGTTTCAAAGAGTTTAGTAAGAAAAATGTTTAAGCACTTCTCAATCATAATAAATAAACTATTAACATGCGCAACATGGATAAGATGAAATCCTTACCCATGATACGCAATAATAACAAGACTTCCAATAGAGCATTTATTATTTTTATGATTCATCTTCCAAACTGGAATAACATTAAGCTTGTACAGGGTGACAATTATTGAGCTATATGAAAAAAAAAACAAAAAAAAAACTTGATAACTTTTGAATAATTGGTGAGATTCAGTTAAAACTTTTGTATGCAGGGCATGTTGGAAATTTTTGAGCATCTGCACTCTTATTGTTGTTCTTCATTTTTCGTTGAAAATGATCTCATCCCTATTATCCAAAGTGACCCAGATTTTGAAAAGATATGGTTCATGCAGGACAGAGCATGATCCCATCGGACCAATAGAGTGTTTGAAGTTCTGGAAGAGCCCTTTGGAGAGCGCATTCTGGCTTTGGGGTACCCAAAGGCCACTGGAATGGGAACTGCTTGGCCGCCAAGTTCTCCGGAAATCAACCCTTGCAACTCATTTTGTAAGGCAATATTAAAGACAAAGTTTATGCAAATAACCACGGAACCATCGCTGAGCTCAAAATAGCCATTCAGGAGGTCATCGAAAGCATCGATGTCTCGACACTTCAGCAAGCTTTGCAGAATTTTGCTGTTCGTCTGCACCACATCATAGCCATTGATGGCAAGCATATTGAACATGTCATAAACGAAATCCGAATATCTGTAGTTACTTTTAACATTTGAATAAAATTTTTGAACTTCGTAGTTTTAGAAAATTTGATTTTTTATTTCATATAGTTCAATAATTGTCACCCTGTATTAAATGAAAAATTTAGATTTGAGAAATTAAAATTTCAAATTAAAAAAGCAAAAAAACAAAAAAAAAACAAAAACAAACTAGAAATCAAAAATTTTTAATAATGGAATAACTAAGAAAAAAAATAAAAAATTTTAAGAACCAAGAATTTCAACAACAATAATGAATTCAACCCACATTAAAAACCTAACATTTCATTAGCCAACAGAATGTATGCCATGGGAAATAAATAATAAAAAATAAAAAAACATCAAGAGCAGTACTATAACACAGGGCAGCATTCTTTCTATACTTGGTGGTTCATACAATGTGTAAAAAACTTGGGCATTTTGTTGGGATGGTCAGGTTAAGCAAAAAATGTCTATGAACTTAGGTTGTATTCCAATTAGGTATAGAATTACCGTAAATCCTCTACTATAATGCGATTCCACTTTTTCAGCCCATAAAAAACAGCAAACGTGCTATCCTCTTGTATAATGCCATCCCCATTTTTGACTTGTCGCAAGAAATAAAATATACAGGAAAAGCTGTTTTTTACAGTTTTTAGCATTTGGTGATGAGAAATTCAAATAAAAAGTGAATTAATGTATTGTAATTCACTGAGCTCAATAAATTTCTTTCAGCTGTATAATGAAGTGGACATTATACACTATATGATCACAAATATCCGGACACATGCACGTTTGCGCTCTAGCCACGATTTCATGGAAATCAATAGGACGTTGCACATCCCTTTGCCCGAATTACAGCTTCCACCCTTCGGGGAAGACTTTCCACCAAATGTTGGTAGGTACTTTCTGAAATGTTCCTCCATTCCTCCCGAAGAGCGAGAATCAGTTCAGGTACAAAAGTTGGCCGATGTGATCTGGCCCGCAAGCGTCTTTCCAATTCATCCCACAGACTCTCTATAGGATTGAGGTCGGGACTTTGTGCCGGCCAACCCATTTCTTCGACCCCTGAGTCCGCAAACCACTGCTGTACACGCCTCGCATTGTGGCACGGAGCATTGTCGTGTTGGTAGAGAAATGGCCCGTTTCCGAAAAATTGCCACAACGTTGGAAGTGCACAGTTGTCCAAAACATTCAGATAACGGTCGGAGTTCATGATTCCTTGCACAGGAACGAGCTGGCCCAGTCCGTACCATGAAAATGAGCCCCACACCATGACTCCTCCTCCTCCGAACTTGACTGTGGGCTCTGTGCACTCAGGTAAGAAGCGTTCTCCAGGTATGCGCAAACCCAAACTCATCCATCGGATTGCCAGAGTGTGTAGCGAGATTCGTCTGTCCACATTACACGTTTCCATTGGTCCATTGTCCAGTTTCTGTGGGCTTTGCACCACTCCAGACGTCGCTTGGCATTGACCCTGCTGATGTGGGGCTTGTGGGCAGCAGCACGGCCATGGAATCCCATCGTGTGTAGTTCCCGACGAATTGTCATGGTACTGGCATCGTTTGCAGAGGCGTTTCGAAACTCTGTGGCAATTTTTTCCGCCGAGGACTTCCGGTTGCTGCGGGTGACACGACGAAGCACTCGACGGTCTCTGTCCGTTAGTTTCTTGGGTCTACCGGTTCGTTGTTGAACTGTTGTTGATCCCCGGGTCTTCCATTTCATAATGACATCGCCTACTGTTGACTTGGGTATCTGAAGAAGGCTGGAAATGTCACGCACGGACTTGCCGCATAGGTGACATCCAACGATGGTTCCACGTTGGAACTCACTGAGCTCTGCCGAACGACCCATTCTTGCCAATGTCCAAACAGAGTTGTGTCTGAAGGTGTGGGAAGCTATTTAAATGATGTGCAAGTCATTATCATGTGACATTGGGCCAATCGATGATCTGTGAGGGGTGTCCGGATATTTTTGATCATATAGTGTATATACTGTACAATTAATGTATAATACGCAGTAATTTTGTGACCCACCTCCCCCACTTTATATTGAACACCAACTAGTGTTGGGTGGAACGTGTGTCAAGGTATGATTCTTAAAATTTAAAAAATAAAATCCTGCAGCTGACCAATTTGAATTAATTAGATAGTCTCTCTTTATTTCTCAAAAAAAAACACATAATATTCAAATTAGTATCATTTACATATTAATGATCAATTGTGCATTAAATGTGTAGCTCATAGAAATTACTGTTAATATGAATTTTAAACTCAGCAGAGGGCCCTCTCTGACTAAAGCACTATATTAATTCCTATTAACATTACAGCAAGTGCATTAACACTCCAAGCGTCGGATTACACAATGAAATGTTCTGCATGGTAATCACCACGCATCTCAGAGGTCGAGGACAATCCTTATATAGGAAAACGCTACTCAATTCTCTTTTCACACACACATTGGTAGTGCTATTGTACCCTAGATTCAACGCCTACAAGCGTCGTGCAGACCTTTTAATTAATTACCACATAAGAGGAGGCCTGCAGTAACCTCTTGTCTGCACTCAGTGTGTGCGTTACTCATTAAGGTAGCATAAAATGCCCTCCGGTGAGATCGTAATCGGCATACGTTTTCTCAATTAGAGTAACCGACACTCCCACGCGGGCATAACGTGCAACTTCCTTAAAGAATGCAGTTTCGCTCAAGATCTCCTGTCCCTACTGCACTAAATCTTAGTTGTGTTAACCGGACGTTACCATAGAATTAAAACGTAAATTTTATGTAACTACTAATGTCCATTTCTACTTATGCATCAATTACTATCTTAATCGGGACCATATGACCTCATGATAACATCTTAATAATATTTGTTAACGCCGTTCATGTAAATTTCTACGTTAGTCTCTGCGCAACGCGGACAACTGTTCTCTTTAAAAATCTGTAATCAGTTTATTTCCCGTCACTTAACGTTGCACCGAATCTTCGCCTGAATATATATGTTCACGCAACACACAACATAGAACGGACTCACCAAAATGACATCTACATTGCTCGTTGTCTTCCTATGATGCGTATATCTGCAGTTTCCGATCGAACATGACGACCAGTCAGGGTAAACAGCGTCGGAGTTTTCTTGGACCTGGGATACTTTTTCTTTACGAATAAATTGCATCTAATACTTTGCACGGATTAGCAATTAAATAAATCGTAATTCAAACATCATTAACAAAGAAACGAAAACAAAACAGCAACACTCGAACCTTTCGGCGTTCCCACCTAACTCACCAACCATCTCCAAAAACAGAAAACAACAACAATAATAAAAAAATCCGAGATTGCACAGCTTCTCGGAAAAGATCCCAGAAACAATGCTTTCTCGGTAACAATGGCGATTCCTGTTGCACGACCATCGTTGTAACAGCAATCGTCAACAATTATTTAAAAGAAAACAAGGGCCTTTTAAACTGAATAAAGTTAAACTTCTAATATATAAAATGTTATTTTTTACTAATTAAATTATGTGCTAAAAATTATATCAAAATTAAAAAAATATTTTCGAGAGAAACAAAGAGAGAAAAGATTCACAAAAAAAAAATTATCACTACCACCAAAAGCTTTTATAAAAGAAAAGGACCAAATAAACCCCTACATTTACTCCGCCGGGACCCATGTGACACTCATTGACATGGAATGTCACAATTTCATCTAAAGTTCATCAGGACAGAATGCAGTTATTACAAGAGAAAATTGATACAGATAATTAAATTCCCAATAACAATGCCATAGTTCATGCCTGAACATGATTCACCTTGAATGTGAGTAAAATGATGACGATCAAGAATTGTAGGTGACATACTTGTATTAAGGCTTAAGATCCACCTTTTGAACACCTGTTATACTAAATCATACGTACTCTCTTATAATTTTAAATTTAATGTTAATTATAAGTTTATAACATGTGTTTAATTTACCCATTTTCTACTGCACTAATAAAACTATCTGTTGCAATTCTGAATCTACTTATTTGGAATATGACGTATGTTCATATGACATTTTTTGCTCAACCTGATCTCCCAACAAAATGCCTAAATTTTTCACTTTATATGAATAACCCTGCATTTCAATAAATTTTATGAAATATAAACATCAAAAATAATTATTCTATTCAAACAACTGATTCAAGCCATGTATGATACATACCAAGAATTCATATGCAACAACCTGATGTATCTTCCTTGGGGTAGCTAATTTCTTGCTTTTCATCAAACTATCTTGGCAAACATCAATACTATTAACCAAACCATCAACAAAGAAAAAATACGCTTGCTTCATCAGTATTCATTCCTAAACATTCAAAACTGATCAATACATTAATGGTCAACCTCTCGTAAACCTACCTACTAAGATGAAATGGGGCTCGACAATATATTTTTGTAGTTGTAGGCAATTGGCTACAATGTTTTAAATTCTAGTAGCTGTGTAACAAAATTCAATATCTGACATTAATTCAGTATTACAAAGTAGTATTACGTCAAGTAGAAACATATTCCTAAATTACTTATACCACTTTCTTTTCACAGAGGCTTATGTACGTGGCGAGTCTCTTTGATGCCACTAGTGCATTGCTGGTTTTGGATCAAAGTCAGTTATAGAACAACAATGACTGCACTTTATCTTTACGAATGTTGAGTTAGTATCCACATCCAAGCGGTTCCTTCGGCAGGTCTTAATTTGTTTCTGCTCAGAAAATGTGCCTTCACAAGATGCAGTAGTGGAAACAGCTTGAACTATTGTAAAGATTTTATGACAATAAAGTTCAAAGCACTACAGATCATGAGAAGAAAATGATTTTTTTCTGCAAATTGTTAGTTTTAATTCAGTCCAATTGCTGAGAATTTGTTCATTAAAATTCCCTGGAATCTCCGTTTTTCGTTCTACTCTGTCAAACGGCTACATGTATAATAGTCAAACAGCTACCACAAAGCACAGTTTAGTAACCACCTCAGAACATTTAGTAGCATTATCTACCTGGCTACTGGTTTTGTCAAGGCCCGATGAAAGTTGTGTTGTACCAGGACAAATAAACATGGACAGTTCAAACCAAGCTGATCACCATACTTATAAACTGGCATTTTAAAACAAGATGTTCAATATGTTTGCCATTCATCTCAATGATTTTGCGCAATCGGATTGTAAAATTGGCCACCACCTTTGTGAGATTTAGGGTTCGTCCTGTAAAACTTGTCCTTCATGCGACCCCATAAATGAAGAGCTGACTTGCAAAACAAGTTATATCCATTTTTTTTTTTTTAAATTAGTTGAATATCCCCTCACATGATTGCAATCTTCTTCTTCTAAAAACCAATAATATTTCGTTCAAAATCCACCAAAAACCTTTTGAAAATGGAACAGTAATTGTGGCTGTTCGTGCAAAACAATTTATATCCATTGAAGTGTTTCGTGCAAAAAAAAAAAAAAAAAAATCCTAACAGCCAATCAGAATGTGATTTGAAAAAAAATTTGTGAATAAAGCAAGAGTTCTTGAAAATATTAAAGATCATAACACTTTATTATTTAATGTAAAGGTTGTAAATAATAATAAATAGAAAAAAGAAAAGTCACCAATGTTGAATGTCTTGATGTATGATAGTTGAAGATAGTCTTGAAGAGTGATTCTTGAAGAAAATCTGCTGTTAGAAGATATGGAGTTCACAGGCACAAGAAATAAAAGTTCACAGGTACAATATAATTTTGAAGCCATAAATCTATGTTTTACCAACAATCAATTAAAATTTAATGGAAAAATTTATGCACAAACATGGGAAGCCCATTATCACCAATACTTTCTAACATTTATTTAAATAACATTGACCACATATTATTAAACACATCACAACATAAACAATACATAAAAATATGGATGAGATATATAGATGACATTTTAATCATTACAAACAGACCAATAGAAACATTAATACAATTATTGGAAGAAATATATTCATTAAAATTTCCACAGAATAACATGACCAACAACCAAATCACATTTTTAGATTTAAATATTATAAGAAATGAAAATAGCCTAAAATTTGAAATATATGAAAAGCCAACAAAAGGAAACAACATACCATATTACTTCCCACAATAGCCTACACACAAAAAAATAAACACCATTAAACAATATATACAAAGAATAAAAAATCTTACATCCCCAACACATATTCTTGCAAATTAAAAAAAAAAAATAAAAATTAACCTAATAAACAACAAATATCCAATAACATTAATAGACACAATTTTAATAGAAACATTTACGAACAATACAACAAAAAGTAAACCAAATCAACAAGAACAACATAAAAGAGATTCAATACAATACAACAACAAACTTTTCCACAAACAGAAAAAAATACTAGAACAAATACCAAACATAAAAATCATACCAAAAATAACAAATAACATAACAACAACATTAATACCACCACCAAACAATCAAAAAAACAACAATGCAAATAACAATTTCAAAGATATACCGGCTAATTCAGTCAATTTCTGACCATTTCACTCGAATGACGTGCATTAGGGATAAACAATTGAAAGAATATGAGCGCCATATCGAATTTCTAAATAGTTGGAGTTTGTATTGTTGCAACAGCGCTGCATGAAAATCGTATTGTTGAAAAATGGCGCCCGCTTTATCAACAGAGCAGAAATGCAAGGTTGTCGAATGTATTTCGAGACAAAATCACCTGTAACCGTGCAAAGGAGTATAAGTATCGAGACGCACCAGGCAGGCAAGCAATCATGGATTTTTGTCAAGCAATTCCGTGCCACTGGATGTGTTAAAGGCAAGAAAAAAGGCGGGAGCGAAGCTCGTGTTCGAACGGCCAAAGTTGTCAAAAATGTTCGCCAAGGTTGGTCGATTCCCCTACCAAAAAAACTGTTCACCTCCTATCCATTGAAGGGCTGTCGTATACCACGATGTGGCGAATTTTGAGAAAGGATTTACACCTGTTCCCGTATAAGATCCATGTTTTTCAGGAGTTAACAGACACTGGAAGACAGAAGCGACAACAATTTGCGATGGAGTTTGGAGCAGAAATGGAAGCCAATCAGGACATTGTGGACAACCTGTGGGCGTCAGATGAGGCCTTCTTCCATCTGTCAGGTGACACTAATAAACACAACATTCGTTTTTGGGGTTCCCAGCACCCTCATGAGATCCACAAAAGGTTATGGCTTGGTGCGCGATTTCCAAAAGAGGCACCATTGGTCTGTTCTTTTTTGAGAGCACCGTAACATCACAGGCTTACCTTAACATGTTGGAAACCTTCTTCATCCCCGAGCCGCGAAGGAGGCGTATACTGCTTCGACATGAATGGCTTCAACAGGATGGGGCTAGGCCTCACACCACTACTGCAGTGCTAGACTTTCTCAATCAGAAATTCGGAAATCGTGTCATTTCAAACAGGTTTCCAGATCGATTTGGGGGTGGCTTTCTTTGGCCCCCTACGAGTCCTGACCTAAACCCATGTGATTTTTAATCTCTGGGGGTTCCTTAAAGACAGTGTGTTCACTACAGCACCAAGAACCCTAGACAAAGCATCGTGGACTGCTGCACCCTTGTGGATGCAGAAATCCTGGACAGAGTTATGAACAACTTCACCATTCGGCTGCGAGCAGTTCAAAACGTTTCTGGTGGCCACATTGAGCGTATCATCAAGACTTTTCCACGGGAATAAAAACTCCGAACTGCCTAAAATATCATACTGAATTGCTAAGTTTGTAAACATTAATGGGTCAATAAATCATATTACTGAAATGGTCAGATATTGACTGAATCACCCTGTATGTCAAAATAACAAAGAAAAATGGAGCACCACAAACATAATTTACCAAATTCCATGTAAAAATTGTGA
>JAHWFO010050836.1:0-16560 GCA_023313115.1 Rhysida immarginata | reverse complement strand
GGCAAAAGAGATCCATCTCTTGTTTTTTTAATTAAAGAATTATACAATTAGTTATTATTTTTTTTTTAGGAGTAAGAGTAATAAGTAAGTAAGTTGGTGTAATTAATGATGATGGAGCTAATAAATGTGGTTTTTTTTTCTTATTGTGTTGTTTATCATTCTTTTTTGGGAAGTAATAAAAAGATTTATATTTTGAACTGTTGTTGTGATGAACTACTGATATTATTTCTGCTATCATTGAAACTTTGGAAATATTTCTAAGAAACAATTTCTACTGCTTTCAGTGAAAGGATGCAGAATTTTTGGGTAAAGAAGAAGAGATTCCTTTTTTTATATATAAACATAAATCAGAGGAACAAGACGATGGTGTTAAATGGACCATGAAAATGACAGTGTGTTTTTTAATAATTAATATGTTTATAAAATTTCAGAAGGCTGTTTTTTTTTTACTAATAGATAAATTTGTTTGTTTTGTTTGTTATGAATGAAGGTAAAAGAAATAATTTTTAGTTTTTTTTTTATAATGAATGCTGCTGTGAAATATTTGCTGAGGTAAAATATATTTAAAATCTTTTAGAGCAAAGTTTCTGATTGTAGGTTGTTTTTTTTTTTTGTTTTTTTTTGTGTTTTTTTTTTTTAAAATTAATTGTGAATAATTTATACTTACTTACTTACTTTTCAAACCTGCTTATCCGTTAGGGTCGCGGGGGCAGCAGCCCTATGGAGGATCTCCAGCGATCGCGATCTTCTGCCATCAGGCGCATGTCCTCCCTGGTATTAACCAAGCGACTCGAACCCAGATTCTCCATGTAGTCTAGCCACCTGGTTCTAGGCCGACCCCTTGGTCTCTTACCCACCGGCTTGGAAAATAACAACTGCCTGGGAAGACCAGTTTGCATTGGCATCCGTATCAAGTGGCCATACCAGCGCAACTGAGATCTCTCAATGCGGAGAAGTAGCGACTCAGCACCTAAAGATTCCCTTATTGTGCTGCTGTACACTCTATCTAGTAGGGTAACACCTGCCACACCTCTCAGAAATCTCATTTCGGCCGCTTGTACACGCGATTGCACTCTTTCGGTCATTATTCAAGCCTCATGAGCATAGGTGAGAATGGGGACAAAGATAGATTTGAAGACAGAGAGCTTGGCTTTGTTTGTTACCCAGCTCACGTCTGACACAGCTTCCTGCACCGATCCGAGCATCCAATTCTTTCTCCTGCCATCCATCACTCGTGAATGCAATCCCAAGATACTTGAATTTCTCCACCTGTCTCCCTTAACATGGAGAGCGCACTGAGCAGGCTGTCTTGAAAGGACCAGAACCTCGGTTTTAGCCACACTGATCTTCATCCCAGCTTCTTCACATTTGGCTGCAAACCGGTTCGTGCGAGAAGACCCAAGGAGGACAAGGTCGTCAGCAAAGAGCAACCTCTCCACCAAGCAGTCGCCCACACAAACATGCACATCGCCTCGCCTGCCCCTGTCTATCCAGTCCATAAAGATAATGAACATGAAGGGCGACACCCTTGTCGGAGTCCAACACCCACGGTGAACGGTCTTGACTTAATGCCATTTATCCGGACACACATCTCAGAGTTTTCTTACAAGATAGCAACCAGTAAT
Organism: Rhysida immarginata; assembly: GCA_023313115.1. Taxonomy (NCBI): domain Eukaryota; kingdom Metazoa; phylum Arthropoda; class Chilopoda; order Scolopendromorpha; family Scolopendridae; genus Rhysida; species Rhysida immarginata. The sequence continues at coordinate 14,935 of JAHWFO010050836.1, read as the reverse complement.
TGCCCATCCACTCCCATACTCTTGCAACACTTCCCGAGGAACTCTGTCATATATGCTTTTTTGAGGTCCACAAAGCAAGTGTAGACCTCTTTTGCATACTCCCAGGATTTCTCAAAGATTTGCCTTAGAGCAAAGATATGATCCGTCGTGCTTCGGCCAGGTCGGAAACCACACTGCTCCCCCGACAGTTTGGAGTCGACCATTTCACGACTTCTCTTCTCCAGACACTTAGCGTACACTTTCCCAGGAATGCTGAGCAAAGAGATGCCTCGATAGTTGTTACAATCTCTCTGATCTCCCTTTTTGATTCCTGTCTGCCATTGCTTAGGGGCCTGTCCAGATATCCAAGCAACCTGAAACACTCGAGTCAGCCACAGGATACCATCCTGATTTAAGGCCTTTAACATCTCGGACCGGATTTCATCATCACCTGCAGCTTTGCCAGTCTTCAGGGACTTAATTGCCCATCTGACTTCTGTTTCAGTGATACTACCGTGACTATTCTCTGCTCCAAGGTGCACCTCGTATGCCTCAGTTGTTGTTGTCACCGGATTAAGAAGAGATGCAAAGTATTCCTTCCACCTATGCAATACGCTCTCCTCCGTTTTCAGAAGCCTCCCATCTGAACTCTTAATAGTTTGTGATGAAAGAGACTTCTTTCTACGGAGGCGGTGCAGAACACCTTGTTTGCCGAACCATAGTCTGCCTCCAAAAATTTCTCCCCAAACTTCTCCCAGGCCTTGGCTTTAGCTGTTGATACTATCTTTGCTGCTGCTTTTTCGCGCCTCAGTGTACCGCACTCGGCTCGAAGTTGACTTATTTGCAAGCCATAGCAAAATAGGCTTCCTTCTTTGCCTTGACAGCTTCTTGGACTTCACCGTTCCACCACGCAGTCCTTTTCTTACCGCCCTGCGCCGCACTCAGCTGCTTACGACCACAGCACAATGCAGCCGAAGTAATCACAGCAGTTTTAAACCACTGCCACTCCTCTTCAACAGTACCACGATCACTGGGTAGTTCTTTGAAACTTGAAGATATGTTATCTGCAAAGGTCTTCCTCACAGCTCTATCCTCCAATGCCTCCCATTTGATTGATGCGCCAAGTTTGTCTGAACCTAGTATTTCGCTTAGTTGGCATGGTGGTCAGAGAACCACAAAGTGCAGACAACTAGGTGGTCATCAGTTGCTAGTTCTGCCCCTCTTCTCACACGAGTATCCAACACTGATCGGAATAAGTCGGCTGAAACAATTACAAAATCAATCGGTGACTTCTGGTCCATTGCATCCCTGTGCTGGAAGAAGGTGTTTGTGATGGAAAGTCCATTGTTGCAATAGAGATCCAACAAGCACCTCCCATTCGCATTTAAATCGGGGTCACCATTCCTCCCAATCACGCCCCTCCACGTTTGGTCATCAGCCCCTACGTGTGCATTGAAGTCGCCCATCAGGATGACAGAATCTGCACTCCCTCTCCTGCTAAGAGCAGCATCAACTTCATCTAGAAAAAGTGGGTACTCTGTGACTGCATTCGGAGCATATGCAACGAATAGAGAGAGAGAGACAGACAGTTTCCCTAACTGAAGCCTCAGGAGACACAGTCTTCCACCTAAGGGGGTCCAATCTGCAACATAATCTGCCAGCCGGGGACTTGTGAGTATCCCCACTCCTGCCTGGGCAGTCATGCTAGGGTCGACACCAGAGTAGTAGAAAAGCTTCCACCCTCCTAAGTCCACAGTTCCCACACCCGGATGTTTCGTAGAGGTAATACCTATGATATCCATTCGATATCGTTTGGCTTCCTCCACTAACTCAGATTCCTTCCCAGTCATGGAAAATACGTTCCAAGTGCCAATTGACAGCACCCGATCCCTGTTGTCGCTTTACCCGTTTCTCCTCCTGGGTAAAGGCATGCGCTGCCCCCGACCATTTCCCCAAGCTCATAGCGAGTGCACTGGTGGGGCTTCTCGGAGGCATTGCTCCGAGATAACAGCCGGGAGACTGTCGACTATTTTTCGAACGAGAGCCTCTGCCTAAATCCCGAACACTGGTGACTTTAACACATGAATGCCACACCTGATGCAGTATAAATTCTCTCATTCGTCGACATCATGTGATGTATGTTTGTTTGGAAACTCTCTTCGTCTCACTTCTCAACCATGACCTTTCTGGCAAGGGTGACCCTAAGGTAGCCGTGCTACAACCAGCATAGCTCACAGAATTCCTGAAGCACCCAAACCCTTGACCCACGGTAAGGGGGGCATCCACTCAGGGGGAATAATTTATTTATTCTATAAATACTGTTGTTGTGTGTTTTCTGAAAAGAACGAAGAAATTGCCATTATGAAGAAAATCATGGCAATGTTTTTCGTTTTTACTACTCTTTATGGAATATCTTTGTCTCTCTCCGTGCATGTGTGTGTTTCTTTTTGGGTGTATGTGTTTTCTGAAGAAAGAACATAATGTGTGTCATAGCAGCCACATTTATTTGTTCTATGACTCTCTAAAACCCAACCCAGAACCTCCAAGTTGGTGAGAGTCGGTAATTGTTTCAGGCAAGTGTTGACTTCTTTGTTTTGCTGGGTGAACTGGCAGAAGTAGCTTTTTTAAAAAAAAATAATTGTCTATGCTTTTTATTTATTAATAATAACACTGAATTGTTTATTGCCCACACACAAAATGCTGTGTTAATAAATTAATAATGCATTATGCTGCAGATGCTGTGTCTGTTGATACGCTTGATACTTGATTGCAAAAGGGGGTCAAACTTGCCTGTAGCAAGCTAATACTGGGCAATGGTAGAAAGAAGAATTAGAGCTCCATCCAACATTGAGCAAGGCTCGCAGGAAGGGAAGGAAAAATGGGGGGAGCTGTATTCTTACCAACCACCCCTCCGACTACACTACAATAATACTCAAAGAAACCTTCTTCTTCTTCTTCATAGCCTTCACCTCCTAGAGATACGGAGGCTAGCTGATGGATATCTCACAGGTAAAGTAGATTAGTTAGTGTCCATAACTATCAAGAGCGCAGGGGTCCTAGAATTCTCCCCAATAATCCAGAACCGCACAAAAAACACATTAACAGCCTGATAACGGAGCCTTTTGGGAACGGTTCATAGGTGAAGCCAGTAAAAGAGTTTTCAGCGACACCGCTAAGTTCCGGCTAGAAAGGCCTTGAGCAAGGAGCGCCCTCTGGCGTTGAAAACGAGGACAAAACAAAAGCACATGTTCCACTGATTCACGAGCGCCGCACTGACACAAGCCAGACGCAGAGATATTTATCTTGTGGAGGAACGAATTAAAAGGTACGTGCCCACTTCTAAGACGGAATAATACGGACCTTTTGGAGAGATGATAACCATTTAGGAGTTGCTTTTTTCACATCCCCAAGTTTAGAAAATAACGCTTTGTAATGGGATCCTTTGGATTCAGCTGCCCAAAGTTCGTTACAGAGCACCACAGACCTCAGTCGAACGAGGGAGAGAAGAGAAGCAGGGTCAACTCGCGCTGGCTTTAATGAGAGACTTTTCCCCAACCTGGCCCAGTTAGCTAATTTATCTGCAAGGTCATTTCCATATATATCTTTGTGGCTAGTAGGAACCCAGAGGAAATTTACGTGGAAACCATACGAGAACAGTTCTTGAATTAGGGCTATCAGATAGCTGAGTAGGCCTCTGAAGAACCATTTGTTCTTATCGAAGGCACCTTGGATGGAAGAGAGAGCACTTCTAGAATCCGATATGACTAAATAATTTGGAGGAGGCTGGGAAGAAATCGCCACAAGAGCTTTATGGATGGAAATAAGCTCGAGCTGGAAAGAACTGGTAGCAGGGGAGATTTTTTGTGCAGTAATTACTCCTCCTCTCCTAAAGACACCAATTCCCCCGATAGGATCAGATGGAGCTAGTGAAGCATCTCTGAAATATCTAGAGTACCGCGAAAAGGTACTCTGCAGGAACGAGTTAAAGAGATCGTTGCGCATAAACGGAGATGGGGCCTGGCTGACGCACTCGGGGGAGAAGTAGACAAGATTGCCGGGCGGAGAAGGCCAGAGGTATTCTAGGATAGTAATCTCACACATATGCACATTGGCACAGCCAAATTTGTCTAGTAAATTGGTAGCCAAGACTCGCAGGCGGTTAGACCGCAGAAGAGCGACACAGTTTACTTGGAAAGGGAGACCACCATCAAACCGCAGGGATGCTTGGCAAAAGGAGTAGAGCTGGCTGACAGCTTTAGCTTCCCATCTGAGTGAGGGTGGGGGGACACCCGCCTCTAAATACAGCACCGGACAGGGAGAAGAGCGGGGAGCTCTTAAGCAAAACCTCAGGATTTTCCTCTCCTCCTTAACCAATGCTTCGATTACGGAGCTTTTAGCTAACAAGAGAATAAAGGCATAAATGTCAGGAGATCTGATGACAGCTGATAAGAGTAGACATTTCACTCCAAGGTGGGCCCCATCTTGATTTCACCACCAACCTAGCACGAGCCAAGTTCTCTTTGTAATACTGGATTTAAGTGAAGAAACAAAAGGACGCCAGCTTAACTTATCGTCGATAGAAACGCCCAGAAATTTGTGGATCCGTCGAATAGGAAGCTTAGAGCCCTGTAAGTAGACTGAGAGGGAGGGAGGAGGCCCTCCTTTAGGAATACATACCACCACAGATCTATCAGGCGAAAAAGAGACACCATTAGACCGACCCCAGTCAGAAATGAGATCACAGGATTCTTGGAGCTTGATTCGAATCTCCGGAATAGTTTTAGCAGAGGGCCATGTCGTCAGCAAATATGCTTCTACCAACTTCCGCCGAGACGTTGAAAAAGGCATCAGCAGTGAAGATATTAAAAAGTGTGGGGCTAAGAATAGAACCCTGAGGAAGACCATGACACTGTTCTGTCCACACAATCCCACCAGGGTACTTTATCCCCACTCGCCTTTTTTTTTAGAAATCACATGATCCAAATAACAAGCCTCCTCCGGGTGTGGATGCTAACTAGCTTATTGTAGAGGACTTCCAGAGGAACCGAATGGAAAGCCTTACTGTGACTAACTTGATTACAGAGTGGATGTGGCTACGGCCCTTTCGGAAGCCAAGACTATATTCCGGAAGGGCAGCATTTACCTCAAGGAAGTGCTGAAGCCTGCTATTGACTAGCCGCTCCAAGATTTTAACAAGGCACGAGGTCAGAGCGATTGGCCTGTAACTAGAGGGTGCTGATGGAGACTTGCTGGGTTTCAGGACTGGATGAATGATGGAAGTCTTCCAGCTAGATGGAATAATGCCCGAAGTCCAAGAGGCATTGAACGCTTTCAAGAGGAGAAAGAGCTGACCATCCCCCAATTGCTTGAAGGTGGAATTTAACAAACCATCCGGCCCCGGGGCCGAGAACTTGGACCTAAAAGCCGCTTTTAAAGAAGCCTCGGAAAACAACTGTTCCCATGGTAAGATGTGAGTTGCGGAGAGATAGTAGCTAGGCAAAGGCTTAGGCCAAGGTAGAAATACATCCGGCTACGAGCCTACAGCGAGACGTAAAATTGCCGATGCAGAAGCCTTAGGATCGAGTAAGGAACCTCCACTGTGAATCAGTGGGGGAGAAGAGGAGGGGCGCTTTTGAAACACTCTCAAGACTGTCCAAACATTGCTCTCCGAATTGCAGGTAATTGATGGCTTCCAATACGCCCGTCTAGATTTTTTAAATAGTCGCTTACACTTCGCCTTCATTTTCTTTAAAGCCAGCCAGCATACCAAACACCGACACTTAAGAAATTCCCTCCTTGCTTTATTACGGAGCCAAGTGGCTTCCTCGCAGTCAGGAGACCACCAGCACGGTCTAATAGGAAGCGAAGACTTTTAAGCAATCGTGCTTGGAATATTCATAGGAGATTTTGGATGTCCAGGTGTCCAAGTGGGCTCAAATCTGGAGAGGAGAAAGTCTCATTAGGTGCAGTCGACCACCGGGAAGAACGGGAGGAGACTTCTGGAAGTCAAGATGAAGATGGTGAGCCTGCAACACAGGGATTTTAAGAAGATTCGAAAGCGAAGAGGCTGATTGATCACTTCCAAACGATCCCGGATAGTTTCCAAGTGAGTCTGAAAGGGAAAATCCGAAGAAGTTATGGCAATGTCCAGATTTGAAGAAGACCAGTGCAGCCTGTCCGATTGATAAGTATGATCAGTTGTGTAGTGCACAAGTGAGGTTTTTACTAATTAGAATTTCTTCCAAGTAGTTGCCATTGGGGTTGTATCCATCACAGCCCCAGAGCGGGTTCTTGGCGTTGAAATCCCCAATGGCAATGAAAGGAGGGTCTAGCAAGTCCATTAAAATAGACCAATGCTCTCTCTTTAAATAATCCGGCACATAAATACAGTAAATATGAAGCCATATTCCCTTGGAGATAAACCACTAAGTCAATGATAGCCACCTCTTCAAGATGTTTTAAATAGTTAGTAAAGTGGGGAATTCGGTGATCAATGGAGACTAAATTGCCTCCTCCGTATTTTTCTCTACTATTTGTATATGTTTGCGATCGGGGGAAAACAATAGTCCTGTCTGGGTGTAAGAAAGTTTCACATAATGTAAGTATTTGGGCTTTTTGTCTGAGTAGAATGGCGTCCTCCCAATTGGCTATCAGGCCCCTGACGTTCCAGTGAAGGACATCAAGGTGCTTACTGGGTGATGACGCCATCATGAGGGAGGGGGGAGACCATATCACTCCACCATCCGGAAACACATCAGTTAACCACTTGGGGGAGTGGACCGAGTGTGAAGCCATAATTTGAAACTTGTCCCCAACACATGTTAAGGCTGTCCTGAGGAGCAGGAAGACCCACAAGCGTCGAAATAAATAGCTTTAGGCAATTTGCCTACAAGCTGATCCACCGTATGGTTGCTGCCTAGTCCAGTCGGTTTGGTACTATCACAGGTTAAAGAGCCATTATTAACTTGAGAAGAGTTTCCACCTCCCTGGGGTCCCTCTGGGAAGGGGGACAACTGAGACCAGGGTACCTGGGAGGAGAAGGTAGTCATAACGAGGTGAGTTAGCATTCTGGGACGAGACATTTTGAGTATTCTGAGGCAGGACATTTTGGGATGGTGGGTCACTGAACGACGGAGACGGAAGAATTGGGGAGTGATACGAAAAGATTGGTGAGAGACTATCTCGGCCACATGTCGAACAGGTAACGCCTGAGAGGGTATTGCAATTGATTATGTCATTGTTTAGAGCCAGGGGATCAGCCACGTTTGGAGATTGCGAGGGACTAAATCCAGCTTGGGAACACTGACGGGGTGGATAGCTCAGGCTTGTTGCAGTCGGGTTCACATAAGTTACGGCAGCGAAGGACCTGTGATTTGGGGCGTCGCTACCTAATTCCATGTCCGTAAAGTCGTTTCGCTTCATAGTAAGAAACATAAATCTATCATTTTTTTGTGGATAAGAGCCTCATATCTAAATTTACTACACCCCCTGTAGTAGGGAGAGTGATCGCCACTGCAGTTGGCACAGAGGAATGAAAGGAGAAGTGCAGTCGTTCCTGGTATGATCTGGTGACAAGCACTTAGAACAGGACGGGGAGCCATTACCCAGCTTTTGTGTGACCCAGCTTATGGCAGACTGGGAAGAGGACGAGTGACGGGAAACGACTCATGTTCGAACTTAATTTTTTCAGGCGGACTGGGGGAGTTGAAGTACACAGGAGAACCTTCCCGTAGTGGGCACTGTCATAAGAGGGGCTAAAGTGTTTAATGTCAGTGATGATGTCACCCTTGTCAGCATGGGCTTTTGAAGGTCTTCCAGGGTAACAGACCGCCGTATTCCAAAGACAAAACCCACAGAAGAGGTTAAAAACTTCGGGACTTCAAAATCCAAGGTAAAAATGCCAATGTCAGAGAATATCAGGCAAGAAAGGGCCTGGGCCTTGGAGGAAAACTTAACGAGAAATATTCCCGAGCTTAATTTAGATACAGTAGGAGAGGAACCGATGAGAGAAGCAAGAGTTCTGCGAAAGAGGCCCGGGGAAATGGATTCGCCAGAGTCGTTGCTAGTTTCTCCAGAACGCTGCAGCAGATTAGAAAGGGGCATCTTTCCATTAGAGCAAGATACTGACATAATTAACCACGGACGAGCAGCCAACGCGAGCTGGGACTGAAGCTCACTCCGTAGGGACTCTTGGTCTTGAGAGGTTTGCATGGGCTGGACGTCTTTGGATGAACTCAGTACCCTTTTGATGATCCGGCGCAAACCCAGGAGATATAAGAGATCCAGCAGGCTTAGATTTTGACAAGTGACTAATATTTCCAGAAGCATCTTCTTGATTGGAAACATCATTAGACGAGCCTTTTTTGTTTGTTATTTTTCTTGTTTCTTTTCTTGTGCTTTTTAGTAGTATAAAGAGGGGAAGAAAGATTTTCAGCGGAATTCCAGCCGAGCCATAAGATTTAGTCATACGATCATTACACTTCCCCGACGAGGAGAAGTCGATTTTGAGTTTTTTACATCTCTCCGCCCTATCTACGGAGAGTGATTGTCGGCTGCGAGGGGGGCCGAAGGGTCCCCCATCCCGGCAACGGCAGCACAACAAGCCGCAGCGGCATCAGCACACAATCGAACAGCAGTAAAGAGGCAGGAGCAAAGAAAAAGGAAGGTAGGCAAGCAAGAACTCTATTTTCTTTTATTTTAATAAACTTTAGATATCAAGATTACTGTTAAATAACAAATAAAAATACTGATAGAAAAACTTTACTTCTATTAGCCGAGAAAAAGGGGAATTAACGCGACCAGAACAAAGAGCAGGTAGACGCGCTAAGCGATCGCCGCCATTTTTTTTCACCCAAAGAGACCTAAAAAAAGGAATTCGCCAGGTGGGGTGGAAGATAGGGGTTCGGGACTGATATAAATTTTGTTTGTTGGAGGTGTGTATGTTTGCTTGCATGTACTACACAACAATTAGTAAATAAGTAAAATCATTTATATTTGACGTCCTATTAATTAATTAGAGTCAATACACGCATCTTCAATTATGAATAAATCAAAATTAATTAACTTTATCAGGTCACTGCTTATTTGGTATACCATCTCTAACAAAACACAATCCAATTATACATTTAAAACAAGAATGCATGTCTGCAGTTATATATTGCAATGATATTTTGCTTTTCTCAATACTAATTACCCAGGACTAAATCAGTTTTTTGTGAAACAATAATCATCAATTTAAACTGTATCAATAATAATAATAATAATAATAATAATAATAATAAGAGAGATAAGTTACCGGGATGCATCAATTAATAATAGTGTTTTATTTCTTTGGATTATATACACCATTACCCAGGTTCACCACCGACAATTCCAGACTCACACATCACTACTCAGTGCGTTGCCTAACCTTCTCATCATTGCTTGCCATGCACTACTTACTTGAGTGCATCGCGTGGCCCTTTTTTTTTTTTTTTTTCAAACGGGAGGATTACAGTAACCCAACCAAAAACCCCTTACTAGAAAAAGGTGAACATTAATTTGCGCTTTGACACCCAATCGGTATGTCATGCCCCAAATAGACATGCAAAATACGAGGCATTCGAATTGATACTGACTAGTCGGTCCGGCTGCGCTTGTGACGCTGAAAAGTGAATGTGTCATTAAATAGCCTTTAAAGGCGAGCAGGGTAAATCCGAATAATGATTTTGCATTTCATTCCAAATAGCTTGAATTTCCTATTTTACACATACCAAAAAAACGATTTACTATGCTATGAAGAGTTGCAAAATTTTTTTAAAGTTCTTAAACAAAATTCCTTGCTCCAACAATGGCTAACACAAACACGTTCCTGGACTTTTTCCTTATGTTATGAAGGTAGGTTCCATGACGAGCTATCCTATCATCAGAAACTGTTCATAGTTCGCAATGGACATTCCTTTAAAAAACTACAAAGTCGATACTTCACAAAATAACGTGGGTGTGTTTCAGTAACTGAGGTAGAATTATCAATTTAAAAGTACCGCAAAATGGAGGGAATGAAAATAACAAGTAACAATCTCACCAGCTGCAACATTCACATCGCCTACACCCACTGATGTTCTCCTTCCAAGTCTGCCATCCATGGAACGCTAAAACTACAGGGTGATTCAGTCAATTTCTGACCATTTCACTCAAAATGCCGTGCATTAGGGAGTAAACAATTGAAAGAATATGAGCGCCATATCGAATTTCTAAATAGTTGGAGTTTGTATTGTTGCTGCAACGGCGCTGCATGAAAATCGTATTGTTGAAAAATGGCGCCCGCTTTATCAACAGAGCAGAAATGCAAGATTGTCTAATGGTATGGTATTTCGAGACAAAGAAAGTTACGGAAGGAGTATAAGTGTCGAGACACACCAGGAGGCGTATACTGCTTCGACATCAATGGTTTCAACAGGATGGGGCTAGGCCTCACACCACTAATGAAGTGCTAGACTTTCTCAATCAGAAATTCAAACATGTTTCCAGATCGATTCGGGGGTGGCTTTCTTTGGCCTAAACCCATGTGATTTTTATCTCTGGGGGTTCCTTAAAGACAGTGTGTTCGCTACAACACCAAGAACCCTAGACCAGCTGCAACAAAGCATCGTCGACTGGATGCAGAAATCGTGGGTAGAGTTATGAACAACTTCACCATTCGGCTGCGAGCAGTTCAAAATGTTCGTGGTGGCCACATTGAGCATATCCATCAAGACTTTTCCACGGGAATAAAAACTCTGAACTGCCTAAAATATCATACTGAAATGCTAAGCTTGTAAACATTAATGGGTCAATAAATCATAGTACTGAAATGGTCAGAAATTGACTGAATCACCCTGTATATGGTGCAGTTTTGGGAGAAGAGAAAACATTAATTTTTGTTTGTTGTTGTCGTTGTTAAAGTCATATTATAATCAACTTTTTAAGAGTAAAAAGCAAGTTTCTTTTCTCTTTAAGTGTTCTTTATGCAAGATTGAATATATACGTTTCCAATCGCTCGAACACTCGGCAAAAAAACAAAACCAACATTGTGTCAGCCTTCTCTCACTTCAGAACGTCTTTCTTTTTCCTTCACCAACAACATTCGACTTTTTTTTTTTTTTTTTTTTCAATTAGTCATTTTTTAACAACATCTCATATTTTGAAAAGAATACCTCGTTGGAGCTGGGCAATGATCCTCTGAGGATTTTCTCCGAAGAACAATGCCAAGCTCCGACAATGACTACTGCTGTTGCTTACACTATTAAACAGTTTGTTCTTATTTAAAAAAAAAAAAAAAAAATACTTAACACACACATACACAACAAGAGATTGATTAACTTAAATAAAAAGGACATATTGCTCATCAAAACACATTAATCTGTTGTTTATTAAATTAAAACTATCTATTCACTGTTATATTTTTTTTTTTAAGCTAAAATAAATAAATAAATAAATGGGCCCAAATAGAGGAATTAAGTAATATATATTATAAAAGAAAACTCGCATTTAACTATATAACAATAGATCTAGTTTGACAAAAAAAAATAATAAACACGAAACGCCCTAAACCTCCAGCAAGGATTAACCGCTAACAAAATATAATAAAACAATCAAGATTCCCACCAGACCCCATGTTGACCACCCCACACAAACACAACACTGACATGAAAAAATGTTGTTTCTGGATGAAGACAAGGTAATAGAGAGACAAATATTGGGCAATGGTGGTAGAAGCAGACGTACAATCAATCCTGGGCTCACTGGATTCTAGAAGGACGAGGAGTATGTTTCCGGATGAAGACACGGTAGGAGACCTTTCTTTTTTTTTTTTCTTTATTTTATTTTATTATTTATTTTTTTAAGCAAGCAAAAGATGTTATTTATTTCCTTTTTCATCGTTATTATTCTAGTGGTTCATGTGATTTTTTTTTTTTTCTAATTGATTGAATTTGTGATGTTAAAGATGGGAATGGACAATGATGGCTTAGATAAAATTAAATTGAATTTTATAATGGGGGTTAATTATAAAAAAAAAGGTGAGTCACGTTTAATATTAGTGTGTGATATATGTTTGGTGCTACATAAATAACCAATGACGGATGTCACTATAATAAATGTCTTCATCAACAGATTTGGATGCGTGGATACTCACCTGCAGAGTGGTGGTGTTGTAGGCATTTGAAAAAAATATTTGTTTTGTCGGCCACATGGAATTAGCGTTATTTCTGACGTGTATATGTATGTGTGGCAACCCTCGAAGAGTTCAAGCTCGACTAGGTACATTGTCCGTCACAAAACCACGGAGGAGATCAAAAAGTTTGGATGGAGAACACTGAACCCATCTGCCTTACTACAGTCCTGACCTGGCACCATGTGACTACGATCTGTTTGGTCAACTTGTAGAGGACGACTTCTTAAACAGTGGCTCAAACATGCTGGTCGAGAGACTTTTGACCCTTTGCCCTCTTTCCAAAGTGGCATTAAGGCAGTTGTGAAAGGGGACTGGGATATTATAAGTATGTGGTGGGAAAATTGACATATTGTTTCTTAAATTAAATGATGCATCTATGATCTCCAGAAGTTGTGTCTAAGGATATGCAGAATAATAATAATAAAAATAAAAATTTTTTAAAAAAAGTGTTATTTTATTTTGGAGTAACCCTTGTTAATAATTTCATGTTTTTACACATGATTTCACTTTTTTTGCACAAAAGTTTAGGCAATTTATATTGAGTTCTTTTACTCCAAAAATATAACCCTATTTTTTAATTTAATTAATAAATATTCAGTGTGCTTTCCACCACGATGAATCGCATCAAACACATGATCATTCACAGTACCGATTCTTGATTGAAATGTTTTGAAATCTCGTTTAAAGAACTTCCTCTCTGCACCCCCATTTAACTAACTCCTGCCCCCCTCACCATTTCCCTCCATCTTTTTAAATTAAAATAAGTTGGTGGCTGATGCTAATTCTGCTACTGAAGTAAACTGACGACCACCGGCATACATCTGACATGACGTTGATGCCCCAAACGTTCTCAATTGAGGTTCGGATTTCTCTTGTGATGATGGCCACTTCATAAAATTCCTGGAGAACTTGAAATTTTTTCTCCATGTCCTCATCTGTGAGTTTTTGCTTATTATTGTTGACGTTGAAATGTTTTTTGTCAATATACAGTATTACCCACTTATAACGAACACAGTTAGAACGAACACCCGCATATAGCAAAAAAAAATTCAGTCCCAACCCTGTCAGTCTATTTTCTATGCATTTTTACACGTTTATTGGGAAATGTTTTTGAAAGAAATCCGGTTACAGCGAAGGGAAATCGACGAAATTTATTCGGAAAATATCACTAATTGTTACAATAAGTCGGTCTAGACCGAATGCGTAGGTAACATTTTTTCCTAACAGCGATTTTTCTTTATTGTGATTGGTTGGTTAAAAATTCCTGCCATCACGGCCGCCATGCCTAGTTTTGAACGATCACGTGATTGTACTTGAACCAATCATATGATTGTGCCATCACATGGTTAACTGCAAGGCCCATGAGCATTTATGGGCTTGGTTGATTTTGTCAAGTCATTCATGCAAAATTTTTCAAGGAGTTCAACGTGTACACCAAAGCTAAACGCTCTATCTCTAGAGTTAAAGTTAAAGATTTTAGAAGCACGCCATCGCGGAACAGAGCCAGAGAATCCAAGATGGCGAAGAGGAGAGCCAAGTAAGTGACGATGAACCAGAACCGCCCATACCATCATCGAAGCAGAGTCAATGCGAGTGTCTGTCTTTTTTTATGAGACAGGAGTGGGGAGCTGTGTGCATATTGAGCTCCTTGCTGAGCATGGGCACATATGATCAACTTGGCCTGGTATATGTGGAGACTTTGCGGAAAAACTGAGGGCCTTGCTGATCTGTGCTCATTCTGCAATGTGACAATGCCAGGCTCCACGTGAGTTGTGAAATCAAGGACACCCTTCAGTACGCTCACCGATGTCCTACCCACCCACTCTACAGCCTGGACCTTGGCTTTTTCATCCTTTTTCCAAGCTGAAGTAGAATATCAAGGGCAGAGATTCAATGGGAGAGGTCAAGGGGGCAGTTCAAACGTGACTCTGTGTGTGAAGAATCTAAATAATAAAGACTTCTTTGCTGACAGCTTGTGGCAATTTGTGTAGAGAAGCTTTCGCACACTAAGCATGATATTTCTCTCTTCAATCAAATGGTAAGTAAAAATATTTTTATAGCAAACAGGGAAAAAGCAAGCAATTTCAAAATATTGAACAGTTTGTGATTTTGGTTAGATGGTAAAAATTAACCAGATTTTCTCTTGCCAGCTGTTGTTGGTTTTTTGTGTCGGACGTCGCTGGTTTCAGATTGGTGCCACTTGTGTGTGTTGTGTTAATAGGCATTCATTAAAGTTGACAAAGTAAGTAACCCACCCAAGATAAGATTTATTGTATGTTGTCAATTAAACAAACACAATGCAAGGTAATGCCAAAAGTTGTTGGGGTATATAGATAGTCTGTCTAATAATATAATTAAACAAACACCAAATGTAAATGTGTTTATGACGAGGCAGCTCTTTATTGCACTTTTAAAACGAAATGCTCACCCCCTCTCCATTTTTCTTGTAAACACTGCTTGTAAACAATGAATGGAACTAATATAATATGATTGTGTGTGGGATTTTTAATAAATTAAACTTTGAACTATCCCCTCCCTCCAGCGATGTATTGTATGTATGTCTCCCCATCATTATTAGAAATGAAATAAATATTTTAAATCTTCTTTCCCACCCGACTAATTGACACCCTTGCATGGATGATGAATATTGATGTCCTTTGGCATAAACATTAGTAGACTCCACAGGTTTCTCCATTGAGGCAGGCCTAGACCTTGCTTTAAAAAATGACATTTTGTCTGTCTTTTAATATCAAAGCAACTGCT
>JAHWFO010050835.1:21642-37042 GCA_023313115.1 Rhysida immarginata | reverse complement strand
GGGGGGGGGGGGAGGTAAAAAGTGCAGATAAAGGCGTAAAAATAGATGACCGCAGGGTCTGCTGCTTGCCTTACCCTATTCGGGGGGATTAATTTCTTGTTAATAAATGTATAAATGTATGTCTGCTTCATTGCTAAAGCTCCTCCTTGGAATGTTTACAAACCATACAAAAATATTTCGATCCAAGGTAAAAGTGATATGGACTACTTTTTTTGAATGAGATATTGTTGGTCATCTGAGTTTATATCTTCTAAAATGAAAATTAATATAGAATATTAAAACATTTCAGACAAGAAGCGAGCACAATTGTCACAAAATTTGGAGGAGAGTAGACTAAACTCCATCCAAATGCCAGTTCTTGAAAGAGAGAGTAAACAAGCGAAGGATAGGAAAAGCAAGCAGACGAGAAAGAATAAGAAAAGTCTGAAGGAGAGAGCGCCGGGCGTCTTAAAAGATAAGCTCTGAAGGCAGGAACTGCTCCGCTCTGTGATTGGTCAGTAGAGCACACGATATTACGTCACCTCAAGGAAAACTTGAGATGTGCGAAAATGTGTAAGAACTACAAGAGTGCACACGGGGTTCGTCAAGAACTAAACGCGATGAAATCGAGAACAAAACGCTTAAAACGTTAAATTAGTTTGTTTGTTTTTTGTTATGGGTAGAATCCTTGAAAAATGTGTTTTTTCTCCTTTGAGGTAACTGACGAGCTCACACATTACTAAGGCCAACTCCGGCACTAGTGGCAACTCAGCTCCGATCCTTTCTCCTCCTCGAATGGTCACGGCTAGGTTCGTTTACGTTCAAGAAACGCTACACAACATCCAAGTGTTTATGTGAGGTCATCGGAGGAGACCAGACCTCCCTTTTCACCTTTCCGATGGCTCTCTGATACCTCGTCAGTGGTGAACGGGCCTCGTTTTTGAGGCGTTTGGATAAGTCACGCAGCCCCGTATGGGTTGCCTGCCACTTACAGCATGTGCGCCTGGACGCCTAGATTTTAAGACATCATGATTAGGCGTTCGCTGAGGCAACACCATCTGCTTAAGCTCCAACAGCGAATGGGACCATGCCATGAGATTCCAGAGGAAACGCCGCCTGCATCGCCGTTCGCCTTCTCGGAGCAAAGGTGGAAACGTTACTCGGACCAGAGCCTCACCACGCCCAAGGATAGAGAACAGACAGAGGCGAAGACGATCGTTTCAAGAATGGAATCCAGCCCGGTCCCACGAAACTCAGCGGAATCAGCGTCGGTGCCCAAGAAGAGGTGAGAGCATTTTAACGCAATCATCTCATTCCAGCCAAGCTAGAAAAGAAATTCCAGTGCCCGGGATATCCAGCAACAGGTCGGAGACGACCTTAAAGAGGGCTACGCCTGCCCGCTCCAATTACCCGAAGAGCAGACGAGCTAGACGACAGGAGCCTAGGATATCCTCAACTCAGGCCAGTTTGGACATTGACTTTAATACTAACGATAAATCACGTAGTATTCTTATCGAGACGAAGGATTGTGAAGAGGGCCAAGAGCCACGCCGCGCTGTGCAGTCGAGTCCAGGCAAGGCCGACGACCTTCCCGACTTAAGCAACGGTAGCGATTCGAGAAGCAAGGCAGCTGGACCACTGAACTCTCAGGACAGGCCTCTCGACAGCCAGCGAGACGAAGCAGTCCTGCCCCATCAAGGAGATCGAGACGAGCCCGGTTCATTCTACGGAAACGAAGAATCTCCAGTAATCGAGAATCCCGCGGACGAGCCGCCATTACTCGTAGCCAGGCGGCGACCGCAGCCAGCGTCATCAACAAGAGGATCTGCCTTTGGTAGTCGCGACCACGCGGAGAGCTGTCGCAGCGAGTCGCGCTTTGCTTGCCTCGATGGTGCGCTGGGTAAGCGTTAGACTAAGGTGCCATTAGTGATAATTCCTCATTACATTGCTTCTTGTAAGAATTAGAGATAACGCCAAAGATTAAACATGATATTGTTAGATAAGAAAGAAATACTCTGCTAAGGGCTACATAGACTGTAAGAACGTTTCTGATCTAACTCTAATATATCTTTGTTCATTTCCTTTATACCTAGGTACTATGCTCCCAAACCCGACTGGGTCGCCGCCATCCTTCGTAGCGGTGACACGGACAACCTTATATGAAGATCTCCACCACCGGACCAGCTCTTGAATCAAGTGTGTTTTGAAAGCCTTCCAATCAGCCCACACTTATGTGCAGCCTCGTTGAGGCCAGAAGAAGCTTGAGTCCTAAATTTGGCATCTTACATTACTATTATCAATTCATTTGTAAGAATTTAGGTATTCATTAAATATGTTTTTATTTATCAAAAACGCTTCCCTCCTTGTCTGTACATGATTTATGCCGAACTCTGGGTGGGCGAGGGTTAAAGTTGAATGACCTTATCCCGGCATAATTATAGTCGTGACACCCATCGACCAGATGGCAGTTAATCGACGCTTATCAACAATTGGGCAATTCAGGCCGGTAACAGCCAACAATGGTGCTCCAAGAACGTTACAAATATCATGTTGAGAGAGCACAAGTTTCTTCAGACAGTTCGTAACTCTGCTTCTACTGCATCTTCAAATCGTCTACTACATCTTCAAATCGTCGTATCTCTCGAAAGAAGCGTTTTTGATTTAATGTTCATATGACATTTTGTACTTGTTTTGGTCTCTGGAGCATAACCTGAAAGTTGTACGGACCATTCAGAAACAGCGTGTATTAAGAAAAAGCTTCTTACCGTGATGATGCTAGATTGTGGGCAGCAGTCCGACCGGTATACCTTAAGGCATGGCGCTCCCGACGAATCGTTTTGGTGCTAACAGTTGTTCCCGTTGCCTGCTGGAAGACCTGCGGCGTTGTTCAGCTGGAACAGCCCTGTACTGCCGTACCAACCGCTTTAGAGCCCTCCGGTCTCTATCGGTCATCATGCGGGCTCGGCCACTTCCATGACGTCGTATTTCCACTCCGTGATAATAGCACCCACGGTCGACTTTGGCAGGTTCAGTGTCGCTCCTATGGCTCGCACACTCTGGTCGCGATGAAAATTGCTCAGCTGCTTTGATGGTGGCATTTTACCTCAGCACATGGTAAGACATCAAATGACTGCAACTACACAAGATCTTGCTGTTTTATAACGAATAAATTCAAATTATTGCCTGAATTTGCATAGGTTGTTCCGCTGCCGCATGTGTCCACTTTCAATTGAGCAGTCCGTGTATATTAACATTAACAGTTTTATGTAAATCTTCCCGGTGTCGAGATAAATTCTGATGGTGCTTCCTTCAATGTTAAAGCTTTTCAGTCTGGCGCTTACTATTTAGTTCATAACGCATCACACATTTCTGGTTGATATCATTGTTGTTGATATCGTTGTTGTTGAAATTGATTAAATTGAATAATAAATAAATTATATACTAAATAAAAACAGACCAATCAATTGTCAGCAGGAACATTTGTCAATATATAGAGAACGGTTTCAGGTAGGTGAAAAATAACTTTAAAAATATCAATTATTATTAATTTTAATTTGTTATAGAATATATTTTACATTTTTATATATAAAAGTGGAAGGACTTTTAACAAATTACATCAACTAAAATGAGTAATTGCCTCTTTGATAACTACTGTACACATTAATATTAGAATCAGGGTTTCAATGATGTAAGCTTTGTTGAATATATTCAATGGGCAAAATTACTAACACTGAGTTGAGGTAGTGAAGAAAATCATTGTTGCTACGATAGTCAACAATACGTTAACAATCGAGCAATAATCATTGCTTCACCAACCGAAATCGGTGTTTGTTTTTTTGAAATCGGTGTTAAAAAGTCATTATTGAATTTGCCGTAGCCAACGAGAAAGACAGGCCCCGGCCAACACCTCCTATAGAGAAGGCCTGCGGACCAAATGTGTATGCATTGTTACATCATCATCAAGCAGCCAAATTTAGGGTTAATTATTGGTAGAAATACGATAAAAATAGCCGCTTGATGATGATGGAACAATGTATACATTTTTTGTCCGCAGGCCTTCTCTATAGGAGGTGTTGCCCCGGCGCGGAAAAGTCACCTGATCATAGTAGTCTGCTCAACAATCCAACCTTCATTGTTTCTAACAAACGAAAAAATATCGATTGTTAAAATCCAAGATGGTAACAATGAAGATTACATTGTTACTCGGACTAGTATGGTCAGGTGACTTTTCCGCACCGGGACCTGTCTTTCTCGTTGGTTACGGTAATTTGCGAAGTCGATCGTTCTGTTGCCATTTTTTTTTAATTTTAAGATTTTGACTTCAAGTTCAGATAGAGCATCAAAAATTAAGTAAAAGTTATAATCAGCACACATGTTCCAGAATAGATAGGACATGTTTGCCTATTATAACTTTTACTTACTTTTTGATGTTCTATCCGAATCTGAAGTCAAAACGAAATAAATTCGAATAAAACTGGCAACGGAATGACCGACATCGTATACACCGTAATGATGTTTCCAACTGGCTTTCGCTTTTAACATTATTCTGACAATGCAGTACCACGCATTCTCAACTGGTTTTATCCTTGAAATGTATTCTTTTCAGAAATCGTTTTTACCTAAGGAGGAAGCGTTATAATTTTATAATTGAAAAAATAATTACCATTCTGCGAAACAGTATTATTGGGAGCCATAATAGGACATAAAAGAAATATGAAGTAAAATCAAAACTGAAAGCAAAAAAATACAGGGTGTTTCAAAATGAATATCGGGGTTTTGAGGCTTCGTGGTATTTATTACATTTAACTTGCAGTTATAAATAATACATCAATGAAAGAGCAACTCAAACAGTTTTGTTGGTACACCTGTGGCATTTCTTAGTACGCGATTGGTTAAACGTCATTGTACTCGAGCGCTGGATTGGCCGCAAGGGGTCGAATGACAGAGTTTGTTTCGCATGGCCTCCACGATTACCCGATCTGACGCCGTGCGATTTTTACCTTGGGGGGGTTCATAAAGATAATGTGTATGTGCCTCCGCTACCAGCTGACCTACCCGACTTAAGAAACAGGATCGAAGCAGTTGTAACAATTACTCCAGATACACTGATCAAGGTTTAAGAAGAACTCGCCTATTGACTCGATGTGTGCCCTCTGACGAATAGTGTTCACATTGAACCCTTGTAGTCAAAACGGTTTGAGTTGCTCTTTCATTTGATATAAGTTAAATGTAATACATACTACATACTACGAAGCCTCAAAACTCTGATATTCATTTTGAAACACCCTGTATAAATAGAGGAATTTACTATAAGAATAAAGAAAAATGAAGGAAAAATACAAGATCAGACAAAAACGGATTGCATCGCCAATAAATCACAAAGCAGTAACAAATTTAAACTATACTTGTAGATAAAAAGAATTAACTGAATAAATTAACAAAATAAAATACCGATATTACTGGGACATAAATTGCAGCTGCTACGGCTTCTATTTTACAACAGGCACTCAATTTCACATCTGAGGATTAGCTGATGATAACATCTTCCCTAACTCTTATCTCCCTGAAGATACTAGTCTAGCGAATAATCATTGAGCCACGACTAAGACATCATTAAACAGCGGTATCAAAACTGATATTAATTACTGAATCAACAAAAAAACTAAAGAACTAAAATACTTTAGAATAATATATACTATCAGAGTTATCTGACATTTCTGAGCATCACATTTGACAGAAGATTACTTTAACCCACATATACCACATATTATCAGTTTTAAAACATTTTTCAAATCGTAAATAACATTATTAACCACCATATGCATTATTTATGATCTTAAAATTGCACAAGACCATTAGCATTAAACTTATTAAGTAAACATACAGGGGTTGGACAAAATAATAAGAACACCTATGATTTTAGACGTTTTGTTGATATCTAGAAAAATACTTGACGAATTATCCTGAAACTCCAGAAGTGTAAAGAGCATGTTACACAGCATACACTTCAGAGAAGGTTTTGTCCCGAAGTCAAATAGGAGACCAGCAAGGAATTGAAAAAAAATAATGTTTGAGATCACCCTGTAATAAATAATGCTTGAAATGCATTTTAGCATATTATTACGAGGCTTCTTTTACTTATCTGTGTTCAGTTGTATGAGAATAGCACGTATATTCATGGAGATATAAAGGTTTCTTTAAAAAAAAGTTTTTTGTTTATAACATGCAGGATTTTCAACCCAATGCAATGCCATTTTCAGGAAACTTGACAAACTACAGTATAGACAACACTCTGCAATCAGAATATAAAAATAATAAATATTTGGTGAAATATGTGCATTTTTACTAAATGATGCTTAACTGCGCATGCGCAAGCGTTACCAAAATGTTTTTTTGCATAATTTACTAGCCAATTGTATAACAGCTACTCTTATAAAAAGCCGAAGCAAATATCTTGAAAATTCAGAAAGTTATCGCCGATAGAATGAGTTGAATTTCGGTTGCTCTCAAACATTTTTATTTTTGGACCTATATGAAGGTATATTGACTTCATATTTGGCATATTGACTTCATATTGGCCTACTGACTTCATATCGGCATAAGGAGAAGAAATTGATACAGGTGTCCGGTCTAAAAATAAAAATTTGGAGAAAACCCCATATCCTTTTTTTTATTTTTGATTAGTTTTGTTTAGTTTGTTTGGTATTAACGTCCTTTTCAAATGGTATGGTCATTTCAGGACGGCGTTATAGGGGCCGCAAATTTTGCCTCGCAAGGGTTCTTTAACGTGCAGCCGGCAAAGGACTACGCGAGACCAACGGCTTCCCTTCCGAAGAAAGTGCGTGATCCCAGGATTTTCCCCCTGAAAAAATCCTCGTCGTCCTCGGCCGGGGTCGAACCCGCGTTTTCGGGCATCAGAGGCGATCACGCAACCTCTGAGCCACCGAGGCCGATGTTTATTTTTGAGAGCAACTAAAATTCAACTAATTCTATCGGCGATATCTTTCTGACGTTTCACGATATTTGGCTAATAAATTATGCAAAAGACAATTTGGTAAGGCTTGCGCATGCGCAGTTAAACATCATTTAATAACAATACTCATATTTCATCAAATATTTAATAATATTCTGATTGCTGGATGTCATCTCTACTGTTGTTTGTCAAGTTTCCTGAAAATGGCATTGCATTGGGTTGAAAACCCTGCATGTTCTAAACAAAAAACTTAAGAAAAAAGTTCAGATTTTATTTTAAAGAAACCTTTATATCTCCATGAATATACGTGCTATTCTTATACAACTGAACACAGATAAGTAAAAGAAGCCTCATAATAATATGCTACAATGCATTTCAAGCAGTATTTATTACAGGGTGATCCCAAACATTATTATTTTTGTTCAATTTGTTGCTGGTCACCTGTTTGCCTTCGGGACAAACCTTCACTGAAGTATATGAGGTATAACATATTCTTTACACTCCTGAAGTTTCAGAATAATTCGTCATGTATTTTTCTATATATTCGACAGAACTTCTAAAATCAAAGGTGTTCATATTATTTTGACCTACCCATGTACAGATAGTTGCATTAAAATTTAGCCACTAAAAAAAAGTTGGCTTTCCTGCCGCGCGCTTTATTCATTACTTTAGCCAGGACATCTCTGCCTGTCTGATTCAAACTTTACACGATCGGAAAGAAACTTTTAATTTTATTTAGAACCTAACAAATCGTATTTGGGTATTATTACTTAGATAAGCTAATATAATTAAAAAATAATAGGCTTATTGGGCAAAAATTAGCGTTATTATTACACAAAATGTTTGGTTATCAGCTGTCAACCTTTATTATAGGGTAGATGTATCAGTAATTGACAGTTTAAGACGTTACTGTGAAACGAAATTGTGTACGTAAATCAAATTGCATTTTGAAACTTTTCTATTTATACCATTAAATTGTAAATATTTTGCAGAATGTGCCAATCTCTAAACAATTATTATATTATTAAAAGCTATTAAGTTATTAAATTTTTTCCTAACTAATGCATGAATCACCAGTAACAGTTAATGCACCAGAAGTTGACAGACAGTTGCACCAGTATTGACAATATTTTAATTTCAACATTCAAAAGTAGCTGATGAAATCAAGCATTTTTAAGAATGCTTAAAGTATTTAACAGTAACTAAAATTGTGCTTTTAAAAACTTAAGTTGTTCATATAGATCATTTCTTTTTTTTCTTTGAAATAATAAATAAAATCATTTCACTCCCATGTAGAGTGCAAGGACCATAGAAAATGAAGGTGTTTTCCACTAGTGGAATATCATCAGATCTTGGCCAACAAATTGTTCGCAGAAAAACTTGATTTTTGACAATTGTTCTCCTACTTGCAAAATTCATCCAATTCATCCTATGCTACTTCTTATCATAGTAAACAGAATAGTAGTTTTCTTCTTGAGAGATAACTTGTCCTGGGCTATCTTTTGATCATCTCTGTGACAAGATTCAGGACCAACAAAAAGAATCTGCGAATAGGGCCTAGAAGTTTTATGTCAAAGTGGGTGATCTAGAAATTGACAGTCAAGTTCCTGTAATTGACACAGTTAGGTCAAATACTGGAAATTAAGAAGTTACATTAAAAACCATTATTTTTCCTTTATTATTACTCTACATTCTATATCACATTAATATATTTTTGTTCGTTTTTTTAAACACAGAAATTGAAAAAAACGAACAGAAACACTACATATTTGGGCTCTAGTAGTTGACGGTGGATTAAAATAGTTCACACATTGGTCATCTGAAATTTTATTACTACTAAAAGTATTGTCCCCTGATCACACAAAAGGGTTCACGTAAAATTAATAACAAATATTGCATAACATTCTAGAAATAAATTTAAGTAACCAAACCCTTGCATAGTAGTTCATTACAAGGTTTTTTTTGACTCGGTAAGGCATTGAACAATCAGCATGTGTTTGCGGCCATAATAGGAAGTAAAATTCCAAGTTTTGTGCTGTTCTGAGAAGCCTAATACATTGTTTGATACGAGGTGGCAACACTAGTACCTTTCCCTTGTTACTTTTTTTTTTAATTAATTAATTGGATCCAATACGTCCATCCAGGGCCTGTATGGCCAGAGGCCGACGAGTTGGGTCCCTGGATGGACCTGGATTCACGACTGTTGTATGATGGTCACAGCAGCCGGGGGGGTAAAGATTGGCTATCACGGATGGTCACCCATCCAGTGACGAGCCGTGCCTGATGTAGCTTAACTTCACAGAAGTTGTGTTAGTGAAAGCCCACCAGGCCACGGCCTCCCCCTAAAGCCTTTATTAAAAGCCTTTAAATCGTGAATTATCAATTACTGGTACACGGTCAACTACTGGTACATCTACCATACAAAAATTGAAATAAATTAAATTTTCGATGAAATAAAATTCTTCGTCAGTTGTTTCTTAATTATTATTATTTATACATGAATGTGAACTTTAGAAAGCATATAACGCGATATAACGTCGTAAAGCGTCTCCAGACTATTATATTCGATAATCTTTCTTCAGCTGCCCCTGTTGCAGCGGCTAAATCTTAATACAACTATCTGAACAATTCATAACAAAAACGTTTTCACTTGCTTGGCAGGAGTTGAGCTGAGCAAAGTTGATCGGTTATAAAGTCTATTAGTTTGAACGAGCATCAAAAAAGTTTAAAATGGATTTGGTCGTTCAAAGTGGAATTAGGGATAAACAGGTTTATGACTGGTGTGGGTGAATTACAGTACTGGAAATATTTTTCGCTGCTTTTTTTTCAGTAAGATCGACTTTGCAGATGAAATATTTAACGCATTTATTAAAAACAAAGCAATAAATATTTAAGAATATCTCAAGAATGTACGATGAGGGTTTATCAAACGTAAAACCTCAGATGTTTAAATTATTGAAGAAAATAGGAACGAAAACTCCACAAAAACCAAACCAAACCAAAAAAGGTAGCATTAAGGAACGGGTTGTGCGCCATAGGCTCCGTGCAGAAGCGAGAGGCCGCCACTGAATTTTACCACCAAGCGATAGGCGAATATGTAATCTGAGCTATTGAGTTTATGGTTCAAATCCAGGCCGTGTTTTTTTTTTTAACTATTTTTCTCTATTTAATTATTAAAGGACAAGTACCACTTAAAAACTAATTTTTTTCTAAATAATCTAGAGTGAAAATAAATTAATGTAGTAATATTAAAAATTGCCAAAAATCTCTCTAAATAAATAAAAACTGCGTTTATATACGTATTTCGTAAAATCCGTCGCGCTCCATTTTGAATCCCGTGACGTCATCAGCCTGCGAGCTGTAGCTTCTTTTAGTATTGTAGGAGCGAGGCTTCCGAGATTATACAGGCTAACCCATATCATGAAAAAACCATTGTTAAACGGGCGACAAATATGGCGACAATAAAGATGCAAAATTACCCGGGTAACCATTGCCATCTAGGGTCATAAAACCGAAATAGGCATTACCTCCCAGATTTTTACATGTAATATAAGCACAAAGAATTTATTAAACCTATTAAAATCTTGCGTGAACGAGAATTAAATATGTTTATTTCGTTGATATAAGATAATATTTAGAATTCAAATTAATATGTTTCTGATTTGTTTAGAAGATGGCGGCTATTTCGGTTTTATGACAACAGATGGCAGTGCTTACCCTAGTAATTTTGTTTCTTTTCGCCATCTTTATTGTCACCACTTTTTTCATGATATGGGTCAGCCTGTATTATCTCGGAAGCCTCGGTAGGAGGTATACGATATTGCTCGATAAGTGCGGCTCGGAAGCAGTTCTGAATTGTCTTCAAGCGACAAAAAATTTCGATAGATATTTTTAAAACTATCCTATGAATTATTTGAAAATCGTGAAATTAGGCCATACCAATTGAAGCTGCAAATAAAAAGATTTGCCAGTTGAACTTCTAGGCATCTACCATGAAGGGAAAAAGCCCCTCTCGCATCGCCAAATATTCATAATTTGTATGATTTTTAAACAATTATCTCATTAACTTTTATTACTTATATAGCCAATATAGATGCATATAGCCTTTATTACTTAGGTTATCGGCAATTTACGAATTGTTTCTAGGTTGGGTAAAAGATAA
This sequence comes from Rhysida immarginata, assembly GCA_023313115.1. Classification (NCBI taxonomy): domain Eukaryota; kingdom Metazoa; phylum Arthropoda; class Chilopoda; order Scolopendromorpha; family Scolopendridae; genus Rhysida; species Rhysida immarginata. The sequence goes on along the minus strand of JAHWFO010050835.1, from coordinate 25,928 downwards.
CAGAAAAGTGCTTCCAAATTGTGTTGTGAGCATTATCAGGAAACAATTTCCCTCTGAGGAATACTGTACGTTTAAATACCGAAGATACTAAAGACATGTTTATTGCATGTTTACATTTATTCCTACTTAGTTTTCTTTATCTGCTTATCAATAAAATTTGAATTTCCTTACAAAAAAAGTCGTACGAAAATAAAGAAAATAAAAAAAGAAACCACGAAAACGAAATAATTTAAGTGGCAATTTCGTATTTGCTCATGATTATTTTTTGTTTTTGTCAAACAAGTTGCGCTGTGCGCACAAAACCAACTTTTCATGTTCACGAAACGAAAACTTGTTTCCCTTGCAGCATTCGGCCCTGTTCAAAGTGGATTCTTCCAGTCGATTCGAAAGTTAGTTATCAACATTTTAGAACAGGCATTTTATCAACATTTTGCTTAAGCTACTGCAGTAGGTAATTCATTTTTATTTTATTTAATAGGGTTATTTGTGCTGTCGAAATGCATTTTACGTTCAAACTGTTTCTTCGACGGATCTAGAGTTCGGCGTCCATTATGAATCGTGGAGCTGATGCGCAGATAAATGCGCACTCGTTTCGTCATAAGCAAATTGCACCGTAACCTACGCTGATAGAAGATTGCACACGAAATTTTATCAGTGTAGGCTACGATTCCACACGAAATTCCCTACGAAAGTATTGAAAAATTCTGTTACATAAGTGGATAGAAGAAAACGAAAAATGTTTAAATGTCGTATTAATTTTTCGTTTTCGTATCTTTTTGATGTTCGTACGAAAAATCGCAAACTGTCTGTTATTATAATGATAGGCAGTATTTTCATTTATTTATTTGGATTATAGCGAGTTTTGAATATAGATACAACCTTTTTTTTTTGGCTTGGACGATTACACATCTGATAAAAGTGGTGGTTTTGAATAGTTTCTTTTCCTATTTTTGTTTTGGTAAACAATTGGATCGACCTCTTATTCACGAATTTTGCCGGGATTCCATTTATCTGTCCGAATAAAATCTATCCATTGTTTTTTTCTTATTTCTTGAGCAGAAAAGGGTGAAGCATAATTGCTGCACTTGAATACCGAACGAAGTTTATAAGGCATGGTCACATCTATGTCAGATAATCGTAAGCAAAACTGTGCTAAGAAGAGTTTCCAAATTCATTCAATATCATTCATATAACGTCTCCTTTTTTTAACAATAATCTAGCCGTGATTTCACTTTGGAGCCACACACGCTTCAATAAATATTCCTTTACACAAAAGTCATTAAATGAATTAAAATGGCCAAGGTAATATTTGGAAACTATTTCTTGTATGTATGGTAAAAAAAAATCACGCTGTCGAAGATTACAAGCAAGAAGATTAGCTCTTATGTCTCTTACTAAATTCTGGAGCAGGCCGATGACGTTACAGCGCCAGCTGCTAGACATAATCATGGCGGACGCCGTTTTTCGCTCCCTGTCGTATTTTGCCATTTTCATCGCAGATTTTTAAAGAATATGATGATTTTTATAGAAAATTATTAATGAAAGCGTACTATAAACGTTATGAACTAACAAAATTTAAATAAAAAAGAATATGTGATTTTTAATGGTACTTGTCCTTTAATATCGGAGGTATGGCGTGAAAAAATCCTCCAAAGACCCATTTTCAGTTTAATTTTAATTTACTTTAATAATTTAATCCAAAAGTAGAAATTAAGAATACACCGCAACTCCACAAAATTAATTTATGTATATGCATGATACATGTATGAACATTTCAGTAGCTATGCTACCTTCTTCAGTATGTCTACATTTAGTATTATTAATTTCTACTTTTAGTAACCCTCCACAGTTGGTTATTAAGATTTTGTTCACGTTTAATTTAATGCAATTTAGAACAATTTTATCCTACAAAAACTGCGCAATTCTGCCACTTGGCGCCCTTATAATTACATCTGCATAAAGCTCTATATATACAAGTATGGACAACTGACGCCATTTTTGGACTTTTCGTAGGCTCACTCACTATAGACTGCTTATTACAATTCGAAAGAATAAAAGCTCTCCTGTATGCTGAAGAAGGCAGCTTGGCTGCCGAAATGTGCATCCATCCTCTGATTAAAAACCTTATGTGGATTAGTGGTTTCCTCTCTTTTATTCTAACGTCTGTCCACAGTATCTGGCTCCATTTATTTAGTACAATTCGAAAATCACTCGTTTTTTATGTAATTTATGTATAGTTACGATGAGCGTTAAATTGCATAAAAAAACAGTGAATTTCGAGAATTTTAATAATAAGTTGAGCCTACGAAAAGGCCAAAAATGGCGAAAATGGCGTCAGTTGTCCATACTTGTATATATAGAGCTTTACATGGGCACGGAGCCTATATTTGTCATTACATGTAGCATTTCCTTTTCTATTGTTTTTTTTTAATTGTGACGTTATCACGTGTTTAGTAATGTATTCATTTTATAATAAACTTGGTCACAGGAATAATAGCAGGTATTATTCAGTTTCTTTATAAGAATAAAGTAATATAATTGTTTTTGAAGTAGTGATTTATTTAGTTGAGATATTTCAGGATTATAAATTTGGATATTAATCGAAGACACACGATTGTGAAATAGCAGGAGGGGTGGAGCAATGACAGGAAGAGACATTCTTTTGGAGTTTAAGTAAATATTGTTGATATTAGTCATTGGATTCCTCGATAAATAGACATGTTGATTTTTTTAAAGATTTGTTTGTGTTATGGATTTCATATAGTGTTTGAAATCATTATTATTTTCGTGATTTGTTCACTTTGGGAACTTGTAAGTTGTGAAAGGGGAAGGGAGACCGGATATGTGTGAGACGATAAAAGCTCGTGGGAAATCAAAAGTTTTATGAGTCCTGTTAGAGAGCCGGCAGAGGAAGGCTGCACGCTTTCTCCTCTTGAGTGGAACATAAGGTCTAATGGAAATTGATTAGGAATAGCTTTGGCGAAAAACCCTGCTGTGTAAACTCCACAGTTGGCCAAGTAGTTGGGCTAATTTTCTTAATTCAATTTATGGAGTGAGCAGGCTCATCAAAATATAAATGGGAAAACCCTTGGTGTGGGTGGCATCTCCTTGAAAACCCCAATTTGACTCTCCTATTCAAACTGTTAACCGAAAATTCAAAATTTACAAGTAAAAGAAGGGATGTCTTCGTCAATCTGATTGACGTTAATCAGATTCATTTTGTTTTGTTCTCCATTCTACATTCTTCATTTTCTTGAAACGCAAATCTTTTACGGATTGCAAGGAGTGAGAAATGAACCCTAAGAGTTATTGAAATAGAAACTGGATGCAATTGATGTTCTTCAGAGTCGTCATTCATGATTAGAATCAAAAATATGGAAATTGGAACCCCCACATTCTTCAGAGCAAATGGAAGCGAGCAACGTGATTTTCTTCAAGTGAGCAACGTGATTTTCTTCAAGCGACAGGCATAATAAGGAACCCGACATTGAGAGAAGAAGACAACTACATATTTGAGATCTTCTGTTGAACTTAGTGGGGACACTTTGAGACTTCCAGTGGACTCACTCACTAATCGATCCGGATTATCTTCAGGTGTGTTTTCTGTGCTTCAGTGTGATAAGTGATATAATTTATGGCCTGTTTAACACAAGAGGTGTTTTTGTGCATTAAAGTGGATTAAAAGTGCTTGACAAGTCTGCAGGTGTCTGAGACTACGCAACTGTAAGTAGAATGAATATAAATGCGTCCTTTTGATTGTCATGACAAAAGAAAGGCATAATACAGAACTATTTGAAAGAACTTTCTTAGAATTGAGTTTTAATTGATACTATCTCTTTCCTCAGAGCAATTGATTTTTATTGACATTTATTCACATCTTGCATGTTATCTTAGTTATAAGTACTTGGGAATATTAATATTAACTTTCTTCTTTACGATAAGATCTATCTACTTTCTTTTTACTTAGATTTAAGACTTTATTTAATCTTGTATCTCATTGGTGATCTATTTAACTTTGAATAAAAGACATTTATTTGATTCCAACCCTTGCTTTCCTTATTGAAATAAATAAGTCACAGCCTGCCACTTTTAAAAGAACCAAACCTATGACCTTGATTATGCATATTGATTTTGTTTGAGCATTTTTGTTGAGCTAGCCATCATTGAATTCATTTCATTGGATTCTGGTTCTGATTTGTGAGAAAAGGGGGGGTGGTCCAATCAAATTGATTGTGGTTACATTGGCACCCATTGTGTAAAATTTTAAAATCAATGACATGTGGTTA
>JAHWFO010050835.1:0-21542 GCA_023313115.1 Rhysida immarginata | reverse complement strand
GCACAGATAGGGGGGAACAGTTCAATGCTTCCAACCTGAAGTAGTAATTTTAGATATTTATTAAGTGTTGTCTATTTTTCATTATTCAAAGTTTTTCATTGAGAGATCTCAGTTGCGCTGGTGTGGCCACGTGGTACGGATGCCGCAAACTGATTTTCCTAGACAGTTGTTACTTTCCAAGCCGGTGGGTAAGAGACAAGGGGTCGGCCTAGAACCAGGTGGCTAGACTACATGGAGAATCTGGGTTCGAGTAGCTTGGGTATTACCAGAGTGGACATGTGCCTGATGGCGGAAGATCGCGATCGCTAGAGATCCTCCATAGGGCTGCTCCCGCGACTCTAACGGATAAGCGGGTTTGAAAAGTAAGTAAGTAACTAAATACAGTATTAATAAGCAAGATTAAAGCTACAACAATAACACATATATTTTCCCCCCCTCAGAAATATGATCGAATTTCGATCACTGGGGATCCTAGTATATAGAGTTACTCTTATAAAAGGCCCAAGCAAATAGCGTGAAAATTCAGAAAGATATCGCCGATAGAATGAGTTGAATTTCTTTTGCTCTCAAAAATAAACAAAACGATAAGGGGTTTTCTCAAAATTTTTATTTTTGGATCGAACACCAGTAACATCTTCTTCTACTGATATGATATAAAGCCAATATGAAGTCATTGCGCCTTTATATCATCGTAAAGAGAAGTTGATACGGGTGTCCGGTCCAAAATTAAAAATTTGGAGAGAACCCCTTATCGCTTTGTTTAACTTTGAGAGCAACTGAAATTCAACTCATTCTATCGGCGATATCTTGCTGAACTTTCATGCTATTTGCTTGGGCTTTTTATAAGAGTAACTCTATACATTTGGCTAATAAATTATGCAAAAGACATTTTGGTAACCCTTGCTCATGAGCAGTTAAACTATTTTGTAAAAATGCTCATATTTCATCGGATATTTAATATTTTTATTTTCTAATTACAGGGTTTTGTCTCTACTGTAGTTTGTCAAGTTTCCTGAAAATGGCATTGCACTGAGTTGAAAACTCTAAAGAAAAAACGAAAACATTTCGATTTATTTTTAAAGAAACCTTTATAACTCCATGAATATACGTGCTGTTATTATACAAATGGACACAGATAAGTAAAAGGAGACTCCTAATCATATGGAATAGCTTCAACGCATTTCACGCATTTTTTTTTACAGGGAGATTTTTGTTCAATTTGTTGCTGGTCCCCTATTTGTCTTCGGGACAAAACCTTCGCTGAAGTATATGAGGTGTAACATGCTCTTTACACTCCTAAAATTTCAGGATAATTTGTCAAGTATTTTTCTAGATATTTGACCAGTATTTCTCAAACTGTGTATCGCGGGATTTTTCGAAAATTGCTTTAATAAATAAAATTAATTTTCCACGCTAAACAAATAAAATAATTCTTCACAAAAATTAAGATTATTTCATGTGTGCCGCGAAAAGTTTTAGAAATTTTTAGTCTGCCGCCAGATAAAGTTTGAGAAACACTGTATTTGACAAAACGCCTAAAATTGAATGTGTCCGGTCATTTTTGGCATATAGTGTAACTGTTATTATCGTCCTTGTAAAATCTGCTTCAATATTTGTTTATTTATGTAAATGCACAAATAATTGATACATGTTTGTGAAAAAGTACTAAATGTTTGTGAAAAAGTACGAAATGTTTGTGAAAAAATACGAAATGCTTGTGAAAAAGTAAGAAATGATTGTGAAAAAGTACGAAAGCAATGTGAAAAAAGCTGTACTATCGTAATAAATTGAGTATTTTAGGCCTTCGATTTTTTATAGTCAACTTTCAGGTTTAATTTGAAATGTTAAAATTATACCGTAAATATGGATTACATTATTATAATAAAAAGAATCCTATATAAATTTATTAGTAATAGGGTAAATTTTGCTCTGTGATGTTCAAGAATGAGATACTATTGTTGAATAAGAAATAGACGAAATTCCAAGTAGTTCATATTAAAAATTAATCTACTATAAAATTTTTATCTTTTAAAAGAAAAAAAAATATTACCTGTGTATCAAATGGTAATACGGGATTTTTAAGAGTGTGAATATAAAAAGTTTTCTAAAATACGTTGATATCATGAAATTTTAATTTACTTACTTTAATATGGAGACACAGCTCAATTGAAAGCTTAAAAAAACTCAAACTGTTGTGTTTTTAATAGGCAAATGTTTGCGCGATCTTAAGGCCCGTATTCAGAATGAGCGCATGCCCTTGCTGTAGTCAAACCATTAGTGCTCATTCTGAACACGGGTCTAAGACTTTTTACATGCAGGGCATCCCAAAAATCTGGTCTCATAGGAATCTTAAAATGTTGCAGACTAAGAATATACCGATGAGTAAGTAAACCTGTTGTGTACTTAGATGAGTAAGTACACTACTGTTTATAAAAATCGCAACACCCTGATGGAATGGTCTAATCCATATGCAATTTGCAATATTTGCATACAATGGGTCAGAGTATAAATGATTAGATTTTCAGAGTAATTGCTTGAAAGAACACCATGCCTCGACGACGACGAAGGGTACCATATCAACAGCTGACAGACTTTGAAAGAGGACGCATAATTGGTCTGCGTGAAGCGGGATGGTCGTATCGTGACATTGCTGCTCGTGTAGGACGTAATGCAACGACAATTATGCGTGCATGGAGGTAGTGGAGCGAAGAGAACAGGGCACACCGAAGACCAGGCTCAGGAAGACCCAGCACGACGACATCGCGAGATGACAGACACCTTTATCGCATGTGTGTAGCAGATCGTACAGCCACTTCCACAGTGTTAGCACAACAGTGGGGTGCTACAGTAGGCAGGACAATATCTGCTAGCACTGTACGACGCCGTTTGATTTCCAGAGGATTGATGGCACGAGTACCATTGTTGCGGATTCCTTTGACTCAAAACCACCGGCGCCTCAGGTTGCAATGGGCCCATCAACACCAACAGTGGCAAGCTGAATGGCAACAAGTTGTGTTTTCGGATGAGTCAAGGTTTAACTTACAGCACCATGACGGCAGGATACGAGTCAGAAGACATCGTGGCGAGCGCGACCTTCCAGAATGCATCCTGCAGCGTCATTCAGGACAAACGCCAGGGGTGATGGTGTGGGGTGCAATCAGTTACCATGGCCGTTCCCGTCTGATCAGAATCCATGGCAATCTGAACAGTGACCGGTACATCAGGGAAGTTGTGCAACCCGAGGTCATCCCCTTCCTGCAGAACCTTCCAGGCGCTGTATTCCAACAGGACAATGCCCGACCGCATGTGGCCAGAAATGTCCTCGCCTTTTTCCAAGCACATCAGACGCCCTTGTTCCCCTGGCCTGCTCGTTCACCAGACATGTGCCCAATCGAACATGTGTGGGACAGGGTTGCTCATCGATTGGCTCGTCAGACTCCTGCAGCAGCAACTGTGGATGAACTGTATACCCGTGTAGACAAAGCATGGCAGGACATTCCCCAGGCCCTTATTCAGAGCTTGTTTGACTCAACGCCACGACGTTTAGAGGCTGTAATTGCATCCCACGGTGGTTTCACCCGATACTAATGTGACAATAAAACGCATTGTATTGACCTGAAAATCTAATGGTTTCTTTTCTGACCCATGATATGCAAATGCTCCAAATTTAATGCAGATTGGGCTATTCCATCAGGGTGTTGCGATTTTTATAAACAGTAGTGTATATTATACCGATATTATTGCGTTCGTTTCAGATAGGAAGAGCATTACGGCATCAAATATTCAAATTGATGCCCATTTGAGTCTTGCAGATAATGAAATTTTTAATACTGCGTGCTTAAAAAGTTTTTTTTTGTTTTTTATTTATTCATTTAATCTTTATTTTTTTTAAAAACATGCTTTTACATGATAACTACAAAACTAAAGAAACTGTCGAAATCTGAAGAAATGGCTCATCTTATGCTCAGGGATTTTAATTAAATAAAAAAACGGAAGAGGCGGTCCATCGCCTCCTAATTGAGAAGTAAATTAAATGAAAAACAATTTTAATTCTTTTTAAGAATTCGAATTTTGAAAATATTTATACTGGATTGTTTTGTCACCGGAACTAAAGCAGTGTGTAAAATTTACAGTCGTTTGGACAACGGGAAGTAAACGAAGTACTGATTACAAAATCTGCGCACAAACACACAAACAAGTCTTGTTAAATAAAAGTGCGTGAAATTATAAGCATCACCCAGGAGACCAATGCTAATATTCCAAGATAAGGGTGAAAGATAGCATTGACAAGATAGAAAGTCATTGGTTCACTCGAAGACACAATCACATTAATTCAAACGGGAGATAAGTGAAAGTCCAATAACCGTTTGAATTATTATGATAGTTTATTCGGGTGAACCTATGAATTTTTACGTTATCAGTGCCTACCTTCAACGTTATCTTTTGTCTCCTTCAAGTGTCCTTATTGTCTTAAAAACCAGGAATATAAGATAAAAAAATTAATGAATTCTTCCTAAAAAAATTAATGAATCTTGGAGGAATAATAGGGTACATAAGACTCTGTATACCGTTAAAACTTGAGCGTATTCCAACGAGTAGCTTCCGAGTTACGCATTCAAAATCGTAACAGTGCTCCCATGCGAGTACTAACCAGCACGTGTTACGATTTTGAGTACGTAACTCGGAAACTACTCGTTGGAATTCGATTAAACTTGAACGGTATACGGATTTTTATGTACGCTATTATTCCTCCAAAATTCATTAGTCTAGGCTTTGCACAACCTGAGTTATTAACTTGTTGATCTTTTTATTCCTGTTCGTATCTCAGTTAGCGTTCAAATTCGGACCCACATTGTATTAAAAGAAAATGTTCATTCTGGCCACCTCTGTCATTGCTTCTAGTTATACACACTTTTTAAGAATCACCCTATATTATATAAGATAGATAAGAAAGAAAGATCAATTTGAAACCCATAAAGTTTAACTATTGGTTTTAGCTATTTCTATTAAGATTTAAAAATAAAATTTAATTTAAAGTGGATGCTGAAATATATTTTGTGTAAAGCACAATCCCGAAAGTTTGTTTTATTTTAAATCTTAATAAAAAGTTTATTCTCGTTTTTGTTTTTCATATTGTACTTCATTTTATGTAAATTGAAAAAAAAATTATATCTTGTGAAATTGTAAATTTTATTGAACATAATGATTGAAAAAACCTGTTGTGTTCACAGTAAATAAAATAAACAAGAATAAAATGCTATTCAGTCCTCTCCCCCCCTCATCCGTAAATGATATAATGACATGTGCTTTTATATAATTATGTTTATTAAAAAAAATGTTAAATAAAAAAAACTTTTTCGATAGCGTGACGAGTGCTATTTCTTCTCGCTGCCGATAAAAGAAATTTTCTCTTGTTACAAGTTTCTGGGAAGAGGTTCAAGAAACGGGTACAGAACCCAATTAACTAATTCTGTAAATTGATCTTTAAATGTTTTTTCTGAAAGCGCCCCCCCCCCTAAAAATATGAAGAAAAAAACTTTCAAACAATAGATTTCTGTTGTTGCCCTCATAACAAATATGTAGTCAAGAATAGTGTCTAACTTATGGAGGAATTGAAAGAAGTCAAAAAGGACGACAATATGAAGCTCCCCTCTGTTTGGATGTGATGAATTTATACACAAACTAACTGAAGTACCCGGCGTCGCTCGGAGAAAAATACAGTTTTTTCATATTTAGGTATACAGGGTGGTGTACAAACTTTGGGCGGGGGTGATAGAGGGATCAAATCAAAGCAACATTTCCCCTCTTTCATTTTTTTCTCTGGGTATTGTTTTTGAGATAAAAAATGTTGGACGTCGTGTAGATGTAATATGCTACTCAACCCGTAATTCTGGAACACGTCAAAATCATGTTCAATCGTAATAAAAAGAACAAAAAACACATTGCATACAGTACAATAATGTGGCTTGTTTTTATGAAACATGCAAATGTTTTACAATAAGTGTTCAAATTGACTCCCTCTGACATGAATGCATGCCTCACAACGTCGCCGCATGGACTGACGTAAAAAGTTCAAAAGTTCCTGGTTCTTCGCGAATCTGGTCCGCAGCTATAGCGATTCTGGCTACCAGCTCTTCATCGGATCCCAATGATGTTTCGTATACCAATGTCCACAGAATCCAAACAACTGTTTCCTGCAGGTAGGATTTCAACATTTTTTATCTCAAAAACAATGCCCCAGAGAAAAAAATGAAAGAGGTAAATTACTTAGATTTGATCCCTCAATCACCCCGCCCCCAAGTTTGTACACGTTATTCGAAAACACCCTTTATACAGAATCCGCCAAAAAATGTATACACACTTCAGCAAAAGTAAAAACTCTATAAAAGTTGTAACACTAAATTCATACAGGAATCATGCGATGAATATAAGTCCTCTTGACTTCTACAATTATGACAGCTGTTCAAAGTGATTATCATCAGCTTTGAGATATTTTTGAATACGGCGAACAGTTGCTTCTATCCATTTTCCTAACATACTCTTATCAGTAAAATCCTATGTCTAGGTGGTCTTCTTTTATCGGGATCGTCTTCATTCAATACATGTAATAATATTGAGGTGTAAGCTTTCGATTTTGCTGTTACGGAAAATATTACAGATGATATCTAGTAAAGTGTGTATACATTTTTTTGGCGGACTCTGTAGAAAATAAAAGATACATTGTATTTCCGCGCGAAAGACTTGCATCATTGTTGATGCTGCTTCACGGAACAATCGCAAAAGTCTTCATTAGATAAAGCGAGGCCGACGAGATGACAAGGCCTGGAAGCGAAAAAGTCACCTGACCAACTGGGTGCTAACAACAACCAACCTTCATTGTTTCCAACAAAAGGAAAAACACTGATTGTTAACATCCAAGATAGAGACAGTGATGGTTGGATTGTTGTTAGCACCCAGTTTGTCAGGTGACTTTTTCGCTTTCAGGCCTTGTTATCTCGTAGGCCTCGTAGACAAAGCAAATAACATCGTCACAAATCCGATTCAGATAAAAAATAAAAGATACATTGTATTCACATGGAAAAGACTTGCAGTCATTGTTGATGCTGCTTCACAGAACAATCGCAAAAATCTTTATTAGGAGCTTTAGCATAAAAGCTACTTATAAGAATGCGCCCTTGGTCTGACGTTTATCCGGCCGGCCGTCCGTCCGCCGTTTGCACGATAACTTGAAAACGGATAAACTTTTTAAAATTCTGTTTTCAGAAATATGACTATCAAAGTCTTAGCTCGGCCGTATCAACTTTTCAGAATTTTTCGTGGACCCCTTCAAGTCGAATTCACGTGCTAAAGCAGTGAGTGTAAAGAATTCATGTCATATAACAATCGACTTGTCAAGAAGGAATGTATTGTTACTTTCTGTTCATCTTTTAAGTATTATTGACATCGGCGCGCGCACGTGAAATCGCTTTGTCGACGCACGATTGTTCAAGTGCTCGTAATCTATAAGCTTATTATTAAGTAGTGGAAAAATGGAGCTACTTATTGGTTTTATTTTACACACGATTTGAATCATCCTTCATCATTTGTACATTTTTCTGAGGTAGAAGGTTGAAATTCGGAATGTAGCTTACTATGGGCATGTGCATCTTCACTATTTAGTTTGGTTTTGATTAGCCCACTAAGGTCGGAGTTTTGGGGGTGAAAATTAGAGGGGACCAAAAGGTCTAGGTGTATTTATGCATATAAAGGAGTGAAATTCGGTATGCAGATTCCTATAAGCAAGATCTCCATTATTTGAAGATTTTTTTTCCCCGAGGTATCCATGCCTTCCCGACTCGATGGCGGAATGCATCGAAAAGATGGGGAGTACACTGAAAAATAGTGTACCAACTCTGTCTGTAATAAAGCTGTAAAAAAATATTTCCGGTTTTCATCTGACTGACCCTCGTAAGTAGAATAAGAATGAAGCTACTTATTGGTTTTATAATGTCAGTCCGTCCCCTTCATAATTTCTACATTTTTTTGAGGTAGAAGGCTGAAATTCGGAATGTAGCTTACTACGGGCATGTCCATCTGCACTATTTAGTTTGGTTTTGATTGGTATGCAGGGGTCGGAATTACGGGGGTGGGATTCAGAGAGGGCAACATATCTATGTGCTATTTAGGTACGTAAAGGCGTAAAATCCAGTATCCAGATTCCTCTAGGCAAGATCTACATTACTATGAAGTTTAGGCCCAATTGTTCCAGTGGGATCGGATATGCGGGGATGGCAGTCACTTGGTCCTTAGAACTATGGCAACATATGGCAAGTGATATATCATACGTTCGGAAACGATGAGAAAGGAAAGAAGATATGAGGTTTTTTACGTTTTTTACATATTACGTTCGAGAAAATCAATTTATTGATTAAAAAAAACTTTGGGAGATGTAAAAAGTGCAGATGAAGGGGTAAAAAAAGATGACTTGCCTTACCCTACTCGGGAGGCGGAGGGGGGGGGGGGGATAATTTATTTTTAATAACCGTATAAATGTATTTCTGCTTCACTGCTAAAGCTCCTCCTTGGAATGTTTACAAGATTTTATTAACAAAGCAAACGTCACAATTTTTTTAAGGATGCCAAAAATCCCATTCAGCTCCAGGTAAATTGAATTTTAAAAATAAACTAAATTGGAAAGGAAGAAAGAAAAATTAAAATCCTTTCTTAGCGAGCGCCTAGAAGCCAAGACAAATATTCTTGCTAAATTTCATGTTTGTAGGCTTCGCAGTTCTGGAGATTTCGTTATGAATGATTGAATGAATGAGTGTATACATTTTTCGCTCTTTCTTTTATATAATAGTATAGATATACATATTCCATTCCGAGAAGCTGTAGAATTTATTGAAAAACGATTTATACAGAACGGGATCGATGAGGAAGTCCGCACCGATGTTGTATGTTCGCTAAAAACTGTATACAACCAGAATTACTTCATGTTCCAAAATGATAGTTACTCTATGCCCAGCGGAGTACTAATGGGTTCCCGTATTAATGCAATCATATCAGAAGCATAAAGGTCGCCTATAATCAAGTTATACGTGCAGCTTTCAAATTAAACAAATTTACCACTATTAGGTATGTATGCAAGGTATACCGGTTACCAACTTTAATGTCTATACTTCGAGTAGGTCTTTTAGTGGAATTGGTCAATGTACTGTCTCTGAAGGGCCATCCTGCAACTTTTGTCAGAGATTGGTTTATAACAAGTAGTCATTTTAGATTGACAAGACAATTGAAATTCGAGATTCCTTTACCTTATAATGTCATTTACGTATAATGTCAATTACCCTACAAAGTCCAGTATAGATAAATATGCATTTCTCCTCAATATATTATCACTAGTTCAATGTATAGATCTACGTATAATCACGGACTATTTTCATTTTACTTTCAATTTTAATTTTATTTTCAAGGGAATATGGATTAGTTTTCTGAGCAAGTCCTTTGTGTGACCTCAATGGAATTAGATTGTTTATGATTATTCACCAAATTATATTATTCTGTATTGTATTATTTTAGTTTCGTGTTTACTTATGACACTGTAATTCCTCTTGGATTATGAATTTATGTAATATATGGCTGTTATTTTAAGTATTATATATTCTCATATATCATATATTATTTTAAATTTGTTCTGTTTTCCCTAGTCGCTCAAAAGTCTTTTGAAATATTTACCATGCTTATATTGATGTACTTACTGCCACGGAGTGCTTAGCAGATAAATAAAATAAATAAAATAAAAAGCATTCCTGCAATCATTAGAGGAGGAATATGTCACTCCCCTACAGGTTTCTAAATCTGTAATATTTTATTCACGATATGTTGAAGACACAATTATCATTTTCGACCAAAGTAAGACGAATACTGAATAGCTATTGAATCTCTTTAATAGCTTCCACCCAAACATCTGATTTACTGTGGAAAAAGAGAAGAACGACAGCATGAATTTCCTTGACATTTTAATCCATAAAAACGTAATAAATAAGAAATTGGAGTTTAGTATATATCGTAAACCCACCACCAACATCATCAACATCATCACCAGTTTTGATTCGAATCACCCGCCGCAACACAAGTCGGCAGCTCTGAGATACTATTTTGACAGAACCCTGTCATATCGGTATCAAAGAAGATAAGAAAGAAAAAAATCCTTCTCACCTATAATATAGCGAGGAAGAACTCGTTCCCGGATCCCGTCACCCACACAATATTCAATAGGACAAAACACAACTCGAAGATCAAACCAAGGAATCAACAGATGCTGGGCAACAATCAGAAATTCGTCACCTTCACGATAATATCAAGGATCGCAAACATTTTCCGTGACAGAGGCACAAAAATGTAGGTACGCACTCAACCCAGGAAGACACTGGGGACTCGGCGACGAATAGACATGATGTAGGATCAATTAACTCACGTGTGGAAGCTTCTACACTACCCTATCAAAAGTCATGGGATACCATTACTTTACTGGAAACACTCAAAAATATACATAATTTAGTATCTTTTTGGTCCACCTTTTGCTGCTATCACAGCTTCTACTCTCTGGGGCATACTGTCCACAAATTTTTGATACGTTTCGACAGGTAATTTTCGCCATTCTGCCATAAGTGTCTTGGACAGTTCGGTCACGGATTTCGGGCGTTCCGCACAAGCGCGCAATCGACGTTCCAAAACGTCCCACAGATGTTCGATGGGGTTAAGATCAGGGCTCTGTGCAGACCAGTCAAGTTCTCGAACCCCCTTTTCATCAAACCATGTGCCTACAACCCTTGCTTTATGTCAAGGTGCTTTATCGTGCTGAAACAGAAAAGTGCTGCCAGAGAGATGGGAATGCTGCGTTGTCCAGAATGTATGGGTAACGCTCTGCGTTTAGATGTCCATCTACAGAAATGATTGCACCCAACCCATACCATGAAAAGCACCCTCACACCATCACCGACCCTCCGCCGAACTTCACCGTGGGCACAACACAGCTTGGCAGATAACGTTCGCCATACCCAAATCCGTCCATCTGATTGTCAGATGGTGTAGAGGGACTCATCACTCCATTCAATCATTCGCCATTGATCTAGAGTTCAATGTCGTTGCTCTTTGCACCATTGCAATCTCCTCGCTGCGTTGCTGGTGCTGATGTGAGGTTTGTGGGCTGCCGCTCTGCCATAAAAACCCATTGCATGCAGTTCCCTGCGAACAGTCGGGGTACTCACAGTTGTTCGCATCGACTCTATGAACGATCTTGTCAGTCCATCTAGCGATGTGTGACGGCTTGCAGTGACCACTATACGAAGAGCCCTTTGGTCTCTGGCCGATTTGATCTTGGGTCTTCCATCATAGGCGGAACACTTGTGGTGTCTTTCTCTTTCCATGCCCGGATGACGTTGCGAACGGTCAATTTCGGGATATTTAGGAGGGTTGACGTCTCTCTAACAGTTTTGCCTGCGAGATGGCATCCAACAATTGTACCTCGCTGGAAGTCTGAAAGCTCTTTTCTTTGAGACATTCTTACAGCATTCACGCAAGCATCATCTCACAATAGCATACTGTCTGTTATGTACTGCTGGGAAGAATGCCAACAGTGAACTTGCAAAGGAATGTCCCATTTTCACGCAAATCAGGGTTGTCCCATGACTTTTGTTAGGATAGTTTAGAGGATCTTCAAAGGAGCGCTTCGGAGGCCACCGTAGGGCCTGGATAAACGGAGATGGCAAGACTGCATTCGCTGAGCACCTCATAAAAATGGGATACCCGTTTGGACTGATGCAAGACATAATAACCACAATGAAATTTGAGAAAGATCATAGAAGAATCCTGATTTTCGAGGGTCTAGAAATCAGGAAGTACCTTAAAACGGACAAAGACAAGGTATTAAATAACCAGACAAATTTCGAAAAGAACCCTATTATCGACGTGGTGAACAGGATTGTAAACCACTTAAACAAAACAAGGCATATCACAGCGGACTCAAACCTATAATTATATTTATCGATGTGCTACTTTCCCTATAAGAGCCTTATTTTTATGTTTTTTTTAATTTTTTATTTGCTTTTATGTTTGATTTTTTTAAGTCCACCAAGTAGCACCAATTGGGTTTCCCTGATTGGTGGACGAATGCCATAAAGTTATTTTAAATTTTATTTTTGTTACATCTTGCAAGTCCACAAATCAGCACCATTTAGGTTTCTCTGATGGGTGGACGAATGCCATATATTCGTTGGCAGATGCCTGCACAGTTATAGTCGTCACCTGCTCTGATGAAGAAGTGAATTCGAAATGCGTAGGTTAATAAACATAACCATTTTTGCAAATCCAAAACCTGTTCCTTATTTCACGTTCATTGACAGCAAAATAAATCAAGATGGAACTACTTAATAGATTTATGTTTTTATAATTATTAGATAACTCGATAAAACGGATCTCAAAATTATTTTCTAAAAATGATATAAAAATCCAGGCTTGATTAAAATGTGCCTTCTCAAAAAAGGCGGGGGTGGGGAAAGCTTGGCATCAAATGAAAAGATCCTCCTTCCTTTTGAAATATTGTTTTATTTTTTATTTTAACTGGAAGTATAGCACAAACGAATGCGTAGATAAAATTTTCGAAAACACAAGTCCAATGGCAAGTTTTCGAAATCTCTCAAATTACCTTTCTACACGGAGCTGACTTACATGCTGTAAATTTTATGTAATTAAAAACGAATAATGGAGTTTAATGAAGAAATCTGCACAAAATAAGCACAATAAAATAGCATATTTAAAAACCGTCGAATGGAATAATCGGGGAGGGTAGTGATTCTAATGTCATCATCCCCCGCCTCCTGAAGATTTAATTTTCTTTATTAATATTTTCTTTATTTATATTTCTTTACCGTAATCCTTGACATAATGATTATTGTTGATATAAATGAGAACTTACAAGATTTATTCGGATACTTCAAACGCTCATGTGATTCTGAAAAGCACTAATATTGTAGATTCAAACGTTTAGTTTAGTGGATTTACTTAGAACTTGTATACTAACAGATAGCTGAAAAATCCATTTTGACTACAGGGTGTAGTTTCGCATAAAGAATACAAGTGTAATAACATCCCTAGCCGTTACCACTTCACCTTTATCGTTTGGATAGGGAATCTCTTATAAACTGCACATATCTCGGAAATATTTGGCCGAATGCGATCAAATTTTGACGGCCTATAGGAATTTCCAGTGTCTTACTTTAATAGTTCCCGAGTGACCGAGTGACCGAGTTCCCGAATTGGGATCTGGTAATCGAATTCCCGAAAACTAAACCTGTACGACGACGAAACTGTGATAAAAAAAACAACAAAAAAAACAACCATCTGTTGCCAATCGTTTAACTCTCATTCTATGACAGGATATCCGAGTAATTTTTCCAAATTTAATTGGAATTTTTTTTTTGATGCATTAACTTTTTTATTGACATCTTTTTGATGGCTACTCATTTTTGACCCATTTGTGAAAAAATATATTTAAAAAAATCATTAGATATTTTGATAAAAATTATGGATTCTTTTTACCCTTTATGTGCATGCAGAGAGAAACTGGGTATCCTTATGGCAATTTATACAGTATTTGACTTTAACATATTCAAAGGCAGATAAACTGACAGATATTTATTTTGTAAAAGTACGTACATTAAAAATAAACGAGATATAGCAAAATTCTAGGATTAACAAAATTGGTAGCGTTTACGGAGGGTTGATTCAGATAAAATGAGACGACTTTAAACGCCGCGTATGACCTTGACGGAATGTGATTTGAATGACTAGTCCACTATTCATGGGGATTAGCTTTGTATACACTTTTTGCTGTTATTTGGGACATTTCGTGCTGAAACATGGCTTCCAAAATCACAGCTTTTTGGGAAGTGTATATGTTTGGCCTTTCCGACGCTAACTTCAGTCTTTCGTGCATTGTGGAATTATGCAAACGAAATGGTATTGTGGTATCCAAAGCTACTGTGGGTCGAATAATCAAAAAGAACAAATTGCGACCATCTAATGAACGTGGACGAGCAGAGAAGCAGACCAGAAACAAGCCCCAGCCAATACGCCCAGTGCAGGTGGTGCGAAAAATCCGGTCTGAAGTGCTGAAAGAAAATCCCCACACACAGAGAAGTCTAGCCCAAAGGAAAGGTATTTCACAGGCAACAGTCTCCAGAATTATTCATGACAATCTTGGGCTGGAGCGACGTCATAAAGCGCGCGGTCACACAACTGAGTGACTGAACACAACTGAACACTGCCAGTTCATCTGTGGCTTACTACAGGAAGATGGAACAGGAGACGAGCATACGAGTTATTCCCTTCTCTCATGTGCCTGTAAAATCTCCTGACGCGTCACCGATGGATTTCTGTGGTTTTGGTCTTCTGAAACGACGGCTCGGAAGTCGCCGACCAAGAACTGTTGATGGGTTATGGAAAGTGTGTCAGCAGGTGTGGAACGAACTTCCACTGGAGTCCCTCAAAGCCAGCCTATTTCAGTGGAAATTACGGTGCCGGGCGATAGTCCAACAACGTGGCTCTCACATCGAATACAACCGATGGTGGCGCCATGGTATTACACCATCGTAACAGAACTGCAAATTCGTCTTATTTTATCTGAATCAACCCTCCGTATTTGCCTACGCGTTTCGAATTCACTTCTTCATCAGGGCAGGTGACGACGACAACTATGGATGTAACTATCACCGAATATATGGCATTCATCCACCAATCAGGGCAAACCTAAATAGTGCTGATTGGTGGACTTACAAAAATATAAAAATAAGGTCCTTATATGTGGAGCTCTTATATCAAAAAGTAATTATGCCCGAGTCCGTCGTGGTATGCCTTGTTCTGTTTGGGTCGATAATAATAATAGGGTTCTTCTCGAAATTTGTCTGGTTATTTAATACCTTGTCTTTGTCCGTTTTAAGGTGCTTCCTGATTTCTAGGGCCTCAAAAGTCAGGATTCTTCTATGGTCTTTCTTAAATTTCACTATGGCCATTCTTCCATCGGTCCAAACGGGTAACCCATTTTTAGGAGTTGGTCCGCGACGGGCGAACTGCCATCTCCGAAGCGCTCCTTTGAAGATCCTCTTCGTCGAGCCAATATAGAAGCTTCCACACGTGATTTTGTAGATCTCACATGATGTGTATTCGTCTCCGGGTTCCCTGTGTCTTCCTGGGTTGAGTGCATACCTACATTTGTTGTTTGTCCTAAAGGCTATTTTTACTCTGTTACGGAAGATGTTTGCAATTCTTGATATTTCTGGGCCAGTGTATGTGATTGTAACGAATTTCTTACTAATGTCCATCATCGGTTGATTCCTTGGCTGGATCTTTAAGTTGTGTTTCATCATATCGAGTATCTCCCTGGCTATATCATAGGTGAGAAGGATTTCCTCTTTCTTGTCTTCTTTGGTAACCGGGTATGACACGGCTCTGTCTAAATAGTAACTCAGAGTTGCAGGCTTAAATTAAGAGTTAAACTGTCGATCGATTTCCATTAACTTAAGATGGTAATCTTAAACTTTAATATAGAAATAGAGTGTTCAGCGAAAGCAAGAGTAACATCGTCAGCATAAAGAGTAATCGCAACTGAAGACAAAATAATGTCTAAATCATTAATGAAAAGATTGAAAAGTAAGGGAGAAATGATAGAACCTCGAAGTACACCAATATTCCTTATTAGAGTTATAATTTTATAACGTCCATTTTACAATACAATGGTTTATTAATGTTTAGATAAAATCGATTTTCATCCTTTCGGACATCATCAGTATTTCCAATTGAAAGGTTTAAATTTCTTGCAATGGTATTCTTTTTAAATTTTGAACAATACTTCTTCTATTCATTGTTTTTTGGTTATATTGTTGTCATTATTTGGTTATAGTATTATTAGTATTTATCTTATTTATACATTGTAGTTTTATTAATATAAAATATAGTATTATCTTATCTTATAAATATATGTTTAATTACATAGTTCTTGTATTCTTTTATTTTTGCTTAATAGTTCTTTTATTTTCTCCTCCTTCAGTATTTGGTTGAATAATAAATTACTATCTAATAATTCGGCATTATTTAAAATCTCTTGTGGATAAAATTTATTTACCATAATTACATCGGAAATATAATTACAAAATACAAAGATAAAACGAAATCCACCGAATTAAAGACAATAATAGGAATCAATAACAAACTGAAAGAAAATAACGCTCAAATCACGCATGGAGATAAAGGCAAAATGATGGTGATAATTAAAAACAACGAACTAGATGAGAAAACGATGAAGTTCATAACAGAAAATAAATTCAAGAACTTAAAGAAGAATCCCACAGATAAGTTTCAAAGACAAATCATTAAAATTACCAACAAATTCAAATCAGTGATGTTCAAAGGACAAAAATTACAATTAAGAATGAATAATCCTATAGCACCAATAATGAAGCGTAGAATCAAAGTTCACAAAATTAATTTCCCAATAAGACCAGTAATCAATAATATTAATTCACCATCATACAATTTAGCAAAATATATCCAAAAACAATTAAAAGAAAATCTGAAATTAAATTATTACTACGCAGTAAAAAATTCTAACGAGGTATTTGAAAAGCTAGAAAAATTAAAATTAAGTGAAAATTCAAAATTAGTATCTTTTGACATAAAAGATGTGTATACAAATATAAACGTAGATCAAGCAATTAAAATAATAGAAAATAACTTAAAAGAAAGAGAAATTGAAAAAGAACTAATAGAAGATATTATAATAAGCTTAAAAACAACAAAAACTCAAAATTACTTCGAATATAATAAAAACTTTTACGAACAACAACATGGGCTAGGAATGGGAAATCCAATTAGTGCAATAGTTTCAGAAGTATATCTACAAGATCTAGAAGAAAATAAATTAAAAGAAATCTTAAAAAATATATATGTATATAATATGCAAATGTATACTAGATATGTAGACGACTGCCTATGTATATTAGATAAGTCAATTAACTTAGAAGAAATATTAAAAGACTTAAATAATCTTAATGACAATATCAAATTCACATATGAAGAAGAAAGAGATAACAAATTAAATTATTTAGATATAATGATAGAGAAAAAAGAAGAAAACAATAAAATAAAATTAGAATATAACGTTTATAGAAAACCCACAAAAACAATAAACAGTATACACAAAATTCAAACCAACCATGGGGCCACAAAAACTCAGCATTTAGGAATCTAATTAATAGAGCTTTGACATACCCCATAAAAGAAGAATATAGAAAAAAGGAATTAGGAATAATAAAAGAAATTGGGATTGGGAATGGATACAAGGAAGATCAAATAAATAAAACAATCATTAATATAGCTACAGAAATCAGAGAAAAACAACAAAATAATACAAATACAAAAGAAAAAGAAAAGAAAAGAATTTGCTTAACCTTCCATGGAAATATAAATTACAAAATTAAAAAAAATATTTCAAAAGAAAGAAATAAAGGTAGCCTTTAGATCCAAAAATAGATTAATAAAATTACTAGAAAACAAAAGAGAAATTATAGAAAAAGAAAAAAGCGGAGTATACGAAATTAAATGCAAAGAATATAACAAAATTTATATTGGAAAAACTTATCGAAATTCAGAAACTAGATTCAAAGAACATATATATAGAACACAAAGAACATCAAAAATGCACTAAAAAACAAACATGCAGAACACATTTTATTAAGCAAACATAAAACCGGGAATTACGAATAAACATGCAAACTAGTCTACAAAATTAATGATAACAGAGAAATAATAATCATGGAAAATTTTATTATTTTTATGCTAAATAAATTTTATCCACAAGAGATTTTAAATAATGCCGAATTATTAGATAGTAATTTATTATTCAACCCAATACTGAAGGAGGAGAAAATAAAAGAACTATTAAGCAAAAACAAAAGAATACAAGAACTATGTAATTAAACATATATTTATAAGAAAAGATAATACTATATTTTATACTAGCAAAGGTACCCGGCGTTACCCGGGATAATTACACTTGGATGTAAACAGAACAATCTCAAAAAATTAAATTAAATTTTGCAACATCTTAAAAATAAACACATGAAAATGCTTAGAATTAATACAGTAAAAATTCTTAATGAAAATTCGAAAAAAATCTTTTTAAAGGCTCACAATGGCTGGACCTCTCCAAGGATGCCACTGCTAGTCTAAATAATTTCTTACTCACGTAATCTTACCTCAGATGTATACTTAGTGTTGTTGCAATTTCCACTCTTCTCTCAATACATCACGGAGCTAAAGGAGTGCTTCCTCTGTCGTCTTTCCACTCTTTCTCAATAGTCTGCTAACTCTCCATTATCTCCAGTTACTGATCATTTTTAAAGATTTTCAAGAAATTGTTAAGTACTAAGAACTCTCTTTTCTAAGAAAAGCCTGAATAAAAGGAATTCTATGCATTGTTACAAATTGAAACTTATCCATATTACATCATCATTTTATGTTCATTGTTATAATTCTTGGAAAGATTGCTTTAACATTACATCATCATTCTGTGCTCATTGTTATTGGTGAATTGCGCGTTGATACCATTGTTGATGCGAACACAATGGGCCTATTGTTGCACAAACTTTGCCTTGCATTGTTGGTCATGAGATATATATTGTTGGTTCATGCAGTGTGTTTGTGAATTGCGTGCTGATACCATTGTTGATACCTATTGTTGTACAAACTTTGCCTTGCATTGTTGGTCATGAGATATTTCTCATTAATATGCCTTGCCATAACCATGAATATCGATTTTTTATCGATATTTATTATTTTTCCGAAATCTGAGGTAGACAGTGACCTTCCTCATGCTTTGAAGGTCATGTATGCGAAATTTTATCAAGATCGGAATAAAACTGTAGATTTGTATAAAAAACGTACAGACAGACAGACCCACCCATCCACAAACATCCTTCTTTATATATATAGGGGATTAATAAAACTACAATATATAAATAAGATAAATACTAATAATACTATAACCAAATAATGATAACAATATAACCAAAAAACAATGAATAGAAGAAGTATTGTTCAAAATTTAAAAAGAGTACCATTGTAAGACATTTAAACCTTTCAACTGGAAATACTGATGATGTCCGAAAGGATGAAAATCGATTTTATCTAAACATTAATAAACCATTGTATTGTAAAATGGACGTTATAAAATTATAACTGTATACACTATACAATACAACGTGCGTAAAATAATGAATTCCTTATTAGAGTTTTCGAAAAGACATTAGAAATTGATAAAAAAAGATGTCAGACAGAAAACTAGACAGCCAATTAAGAGGGGGATCATGAATGTTATAAAAGGAAGAGAGTTTAAAACACAAAAGATAAATAGGAATTGAATCGAAGGCTTTAATATAGTCAAGGAAAACAGATTCGGCGAGTTTGTTATCGGAAATATTGGAACTGAGAAATTCGATCAGATCAAAGCAAGCGGTCTCGACATTTCGTTTGGGAGTAAATCCATGTTGAGAACAAGAAATAAAGGCATTAACATTTACATAAATAGAAAGACGAAAAAAGAATAATTTTTCGAAAATTTTCGAGAAGACCAAATTAGGATGGAGATGGGACGATAATTATGATACTCGGTAGGAGCACCATTTTTATGTATCGGGACTATTCTTGATATTCGCAGACACTTAGGGAAAGACCCGGTAACTAAAAAAGTATTGAATAAGGATGAGAGGGGAATATAGAGACTAGCTGAAACGGAAATTAATATATCAGGCCGTAGGCCTAAAGGATCAGGATAAGTAGGATAAGCGAAAAAAGAATGAGAATTAGAAGGAAAAGAAAAAGGATATGAACGAGAATACGAAAAGGAATATGATGAGGAAGGCAAAAAGGTCTCAATAAAATCGGTGAGGGCAGCAGAGTTTAAAGTAGCAGTTCGGAAAAAGGGGAGGAAACTGTTGATGACTCATAAATTAACTTATTAATAGCCGACTATTTAGATTTACCGTGAGAAATATTCTTGAAGATTTGAGCATAATATTTAGTTTACGAACATAATTGGAAAATATTGGAATTTAGACTTGGTAACTTGATTTGGAGGACGGCGGAATTTACGATAGAGAGAATAAAGTGTTTAATAAAGGGAATTGTCGGGTTTTTAATGTAAAAGGTCTTCAAGGGAAAATAACGGTTATATTCTAAAAGGATGTGGGAAAGAAAATTTTCGAAGAGAATCTCAATATTTACCCTATCATCAAAAATCACTGACCAATTACTGTTTTCCAACAAACACTGGAGGACAGCTAATCGGTTTTGAGTAATAAGTCTCTTAAGAGTAGGAGTAGATACAGACTTTTTAGGAGATGAAAACGAGTAGTGTAAAAAAACTGGAAAATGATCAGAAACGGAGAACTCAAGAGACCCACTAAAAAGATTATTATTGAAAAGGGAAGAGAAGCATTGATCTAATGTAGAGAAAGTATTACGATAAATTGAATGATGTGTAAAAGAAGAAATTGTGGGAGACAAACCGACTTGTGATAAAAGGTTCGTTAGCTGGCTGTATTGGGTGACGATTTCGAAAAGTTCAAATTGAAATCGCCCATGAATATAATATTCTACTGGTAAAATTAAGTTCAAGCAATAAGGAAGCCAAATAAGAAAAAAAAGTTGAAACTGTCCCATAGGAGGACGTCAGAGATAAGAATGAAGCGTTTACTCTTCAAAAGGACAGTCAACAATTCATAATCAGGAGTTGTGAGCGTGTATTTATCAAAAACAGTATACACTCACTCACCAAATGTCATGGCACACCTGCCTAATAACGTGTTGAGCCCCCTCTGGTCTGGATAACGGCGTCGACCCCTCGTGGAAGAGAGTCTACCAGTCCTCAGAACACATCCACAGGCACTGCAAGCCATGCCGCCTCCACTGCACTCCATAATGATGCTGCATTTGCCAATTGTATTGGTGACGACCTGACGGATCGTTCGATGACGTCCCACAAATGTTCAATGGGATTGCAATCTGGGGAACGTGGCGTCTAAATCATCATGATCGTAGAGTGGGTAGCATGTTCTTCCAGCCACTGCCGTGTCACAAGTGCCGTGTGTAGAGGCGCATTATCTTGCTGAAAGATGCCACCCCCCGCGGGGTAAAAACTGTTCATGAAGGGGTGCAGATGGTCCCAAAGCAGATCGATGTAGGAAGTAACACGCAGAATGGATGTGAGATGCACCAATGACCTATTCCATGCCACGAGAAAACACCTCAGGTCAGTATGAAGCCTCCACCTGCCTGAGTGGTGTCCCCATCTGATAAGCGGGGTCCATGGTTTCGTGTGGCCTGCGCCAGACACGGAAACGACCATCGGCCCAATACAGCTGAAACTGGACTCATAGGACAGGCAACCCTTCGCCAGTCCTCAGCGGTCCAATGTCGATGTTGGTTGGCCCAGGTTAGACGTTGTCAAC
>JAHWFO010050834.1:4835-16790 GCA_023313115.1 Rhysida immarginata | reverse complement strand
CAAGAAAGAAATTCAACTCTATTTATCGTACGAGACAATTGTACTTATTTTATACAAAATTTATCGTAAAATAGAGTCGAGTTGTTGTTAGTTTTTATATATATACTCCCAACTGAAATGAGGAGTGTCGTCAATAACGTCGTAAGCATAATGATTTTTGGTCGATAGTCAATACATGTATAAACACCTATATTTGATCAGTAGTCAATACATATTTTATATTTGCTTCCTATCTTTTTACAGTAAACTTCTATTATATTTTATACTTTTTGAAAAGGTAAATCGATCGTAGATCGGCAAAAAATAATCCGATAAAAACACGGTCGATTTGAGTTGATGGCTTTAAATAATTCAGCCGTTGTTGAATCGTTTTCTAACAGTGAAATTAATATTCTAACCCTTCAGAACAATAATTAACCAGTCACATATATTTTCATTCATAAATTATGAAATTCACTTGTTAAAGCTATTGTCGGTGATTTCATTCCTTCTGCTGGCCGACTCTACTCCAAGGTCGAATCACATTGGCTACGCTCCAAGGTGTTGTGATGTCATAGAATGCTCTATCGTGCTATTGGTCGGCACTTCGTTGATAGAGCCATGGCCGCCGCTGATAAAATAAAAGTTATACTCGCTCATTAAAATCAAATTACTATAATTATTTACACATTTCATCAATAAATTTATAAAATATACGAGGGTTGGGGCATAAATCATGGCAACTATTTTTTTTTCTTGTAGATATGTGAACGGATCACAAACGTATATGTGTCGTGTGGAAGTTCTGCAGGCAAAGTGTGTATGCAGAACAACAGATGGCTCTGTGATAGCTGGTAGTAGCACAGCGAGGGCTGTGAAATCGGTCAGTTGGTGAGTGTCGTGCGAGATGGAAGTAACCAGTGTTGAGCAGCGCGCTTACATCAAAATAGCCGTTCTCCGAGGGAGAAAATGCGATGGAATGTCACAGTGAATTAGTGGAAGCCCTTGGGAATAATGCCCTACCATACCTTATAGTAGCACGATGGGTAGGAAAGTTTCAGCAAGGACATGTGTCAACCAGTGATGAGCAACCGTGAAGGCCATATTGCCCTGTATACTACCGTAATAAATTAGTGTAGTATTTTTTCATCATTAATTTAAATTAGTGTGTTACGATATTTCAGTGCTATTCATTGTCCACACATGTAGTTAACACCTTGTCCTTTCGTCTGTATATCTCACATTTTCCAACCGGACTGGCATCTTCAAGAAAAAAAATAGTTGCCATGACTTTTGCCCCAACCCTTGTATAAAAATAATTCAGATAGTTATATAAATAATGAAATTACTATCTAAATTACTATGTAATATACTATGGGCGCTAAAACGAAGTAGTTCGATCTTTTTTTTTTGTTCTATCCAAAATTATCGAAAATGATTTTTTCAGAAAAAAAATTTTTTTCAGGCCGCACTCACTTTTGGCCGCACTCCCGAAATTTTCGATTTTTTTGGGTTTAGAGCCGCGGCCTATATTCGAAAAAATACGGTATTAATTGTCTAATTGTTTCTGCCCTACTTGTTATATTGTTTTTGTTATTGTGCTCTTCATAGCTGAGTTTGACTGTATATTTAGTTATGAGTTCATGAACTTGCTTTTAATTAAGCATTTTTTTTTTTAATTTTAAAACAAGTCTTATTGTTTAACTTCACACTCAACTCGTATACGTTTCATTTTTGTTTCCAACTAGATTATTTGCTTTATTAAGAATAATTAATGGAGTAATTCCTCCAGCAACATTTAATTTTACTATAATGCTTGTATTTTTTGATACTTTTAGAGAAATGAGTAAAGATGTGCCTGGCCAGAGCATGTTCCCTTGCATCACATATCCAACTCATGCTACCTACTTTGTTGTTCGAGCAGCTATGGGCTTGAGGAAACCAACAACAGAAGGAGGTGACAGTAAGTATTGTCCATGTATAAATTCTGATAAATAAAAGGCTAATATCAGGATACACATTATGTATTTATATTAAAACAGCTGTGGATCCATATTGCATTGTTCGATGTGAAAGGAACACTGTGAAAACGCCAACAGTTAAGGATTCTCAGAACCCCACTTGGGACACAAGTTGTATATTTTACCGTAGGAATCTTTCTGAACCTATAATCGTTGAGGTATAGTTAATAATTTAATCATTCTCCCTTATTTTTTATTGAAGCTATTTTGAAATGGTATTACTGTATTCAATAAGCTATATCAATGGGAAATGCAGGAACACTGTTATTTTGTTCATTCTTGAAGATATTAATTTGTTGAAAATTGGATATTGCTATTTCAATATCTGCTCGGGGGTGTTTAAGTAATAATTTATTATTATAGCATTATGGTACTATAGTAGCATGCAATTCTTTATTATGATATATTTAAAATGCCTTTGGGGCGATTACATTGAGTTCTTAAGCCTAATTGAGATTCATTTGTTTTGCTGTCATATAATTAAAATGGATTACCTATGGTGATGTAATAACAAGAAGTTTAACTCAGCTTGATTCTAATCGATGCATTTAGCCGATTAATACTTTTTCTTTTATCACACCATAAAAAATGTATTCCTGTAATTCTTTTCATGATTGTTGGTTTTATCCATTTTATGTATAACATTTTGGCAACTCCTGATGAAAATAGGATGAGAATCATATCTTGTATCACTACAGAAATATAATATGAAGAAAGAATCTAGAAATCTACAGATATTAGAAAAAGATGGTTTGATGTCATATATTGTTTAATAAATTTAAACATTCTAGGTCATTTTTTTTTCATACATTAACTCTTACATAACTTACCAGCATTGTTTCCATCTGCAACAAGAATAACAATAAACAACTTGATAGAAAATGGCAATAAACTTGTTTCCAACAGCTTCATTGTTACATCCAGGCTGGCATCTATTCTTGTTTACTCTGATTGGCACTTTTATGTCAACTTTGTTAAAAAAATTTTCTTAAATTATGTTTCTACTTCACATTACTCAGAGACTATACCCTATGTTGGCTCTATAAATCATTTGAAATTAATTAGCAATAAATGCATTATTTTCAAAATGAACCAGGCAAAGTAGACCCTGGTGAGCCACCAGGAAACTGGAAAATTAAAACTTTTCTGTACTGAATTTTCTCTACTGTATTCTCTTTTGAGGCTTCCTGAGCCTCCTGCCCAATGAGTACGTACAGTGTTTATTTGTCTGGGTGAAGTGGTTGAGGAATCTTTACTTTTATATGTTTTACAAAAAGATGAAAGAGGCTGATATCTGTTTATTTTTACCAATCTTCGTCTGAAATGGTGATGAGGAATCATTAAAACTAGATGGTTTTTTTTAGCTTGCAAATAATAAAAAAACTAATTAGAATGTTTATAGAATTCATTTATAGATAATATATAAAGAATATATGTGAGTACCTCTCTCTTTGAGAAAATATGCAGAAAAAAGAAGAGAGCAGAAATGTAAAAATTGAGGCAAGAAAAATTGCTTCTTACTTTATAAGAATTACAAAAAAAAAAATCATCATAGTGTTATAATGCTTCTAGATATGAGATTCAATAAAGGTTAAAATTATTTTTTAATTTCCATTTATCAGTTTTAATCTAACTGAAATGATCTTTCTCAAAGTGTTTTGCTTTCAGTTGGATCCTTCGTGCAAACATATCTTCTCATCTTTGAAGATATTGTGCAGACAATCTTTGAAGATATAGTGTAGACAATCTTCTGAGATAAATTTTAAAATCTCCAAGTTTTTCAAGAAATCCATTGAATTTTGAAAGTAAATTCCCAGTCTTTGAAGGATTTAGTAGAAAAGACACAGGGTGGTAAATCAAGGCTAAATCAATGGAAAAAAGTATTCGGATACGTGATAAAACACGGATATTTTGTTTGCGATTCGAGTTGGGTGCATGCACGCAACAGTGTATGCTCCCTTATATACAGGGTGGACCAAAAAAAAAAACTTGCCACTGAAAATTTCTAATTTCAATGGAAACGGTCCACAAAGGGGTGAGCGATTCTAGAATTAATTAATTAAGGGAAGCATTAACGTTAAATTGAACAAGTCGATTTCTAGACGAGGTGAACATAATCTTAAATAATACACAAATTGTATGCTTTTTAGATCATTGTCTCTTTTATTGAATATCTAGAATCGCTCACCCCTTTGTGGACTGTTTCCATTGGACTTTGAAAATTTCAGTGGCGAATTTTTTTGGTCCACCCTGTATATAAGATGCATCTCCCTTTCACAAAACTAGTTAGTTGGAAGAACACAATGTCACGCGGAAATAAGCTAACAGTTTCAATGAGGTATGATGATTGGGTGCCTTATCAGCAATGTTTTAATTCGAGGAATTGCGAGCAGTCTAGAGATTCCAAAATTGACTAGATGGAAGATGGAAGACTAGTATGCAACTAGTGTAAAATCGTGTCCTGGCAGGCCTTGTAAACTGATGGATCGGGCTCAGAGAACCTTGAGAGGGGTGGTTGGAAAATCATGCCAGTCCTCTGTAGCTGATCTAACATCTGAAGTTGAAAACTCCACTGGACTTTGTATTTGCACTATAACTATCCGAAATGAGCTGCATTCATTAGGTTTTCATAGTAGAGCAACTGCACACAAGCCTTACATCAGTCCTGTAAACACTAAATGACGTTTGAATTGTTTAGCTCACCACTCCTCGACTTTAGAACAGTGGAAAGCCGACAGTTTTGTAGAGTGACGAATCATGATTTACACTTTGGAAATCAAATGAACATGGGTGTGGTGATTATCTGGAGAATGATTCCATCCCAACGGTGAAGTTTGAGGGAGGATGTATAAGGTTTTGAAGCTCTTTTTCATGGTTTAGACTTGGACCATTGGTTATGTTGAGCGAAAAGATGAAGTCTACAAAATAGCTCAACATTTTGGACAATTCCATGCTCCCTACTCTGTGTCAATTCTTTGGTAGAGACCTGTGTCATTTCCAGTGGGACAATGTTCCGTTGCAAAGTTTCCCCTCATACTGCAAGAGTTGTAATGGAAAGATGTCGAACTTTTGAACTGGCCAACTGAAAGTCTTTGGGACAAATTGGAGCGTAGAATTAGAAGTTTGGAAAATAGACCTTCTTCACTCCATGCTTTGGGGTTTGCTTTATAAGAGAGTGGAAAAGAATTCCTACAAGCAGTTTTCCAGAATTTAGTAGAAAGCTAAAAGTTTAAACCAAGCATGTGTCCGAGTACCTTTTTTTCATACAGTGTATATTCTAAGAACAATTTATTATAAATTCCCAAATTTTTTTAAAATGACTGAAATTCTGTTCTTGCTGAAATCTAGAAGAGATGAGAACTATTTTTCTCTAAACAATTAAATATTTCCCCTTGATAAGGTATGATGTGTTAATATCAAGTGAGTAGACCATCTGATCATAAAGGCTGATCCCTATTAAGTCTTGCTATTTCTAATTCAATCCCTATGTATTAAGCCCTAGAGATGTGATGATTTTTGGTATTTAATGTTTTATAAGGAGCATTCAAAAAGGAACAAGCTGTAGTCTGGAATGTGCAAACTGGTGACAGAATGGTGATATCGTTGCGTGTGTAACAAAGAGTGGTTCTGACAAGAGCGCAGAAGTTCACAGCCCGCCGCTAGAGGGTGACAGTGGAAGTCACATTACTATACAAAGAAAGCAGAAGCAAGCATCAATTGTCCAATGGTCATTCGCGTTGTATAAGCAGTGAAAAGTGAAATGGAGGCATCAAAAAAAGAGCAAATAGGTGTTGTTCGTGACAGTGGAAGGAGGTAGGGGGAACGGACATTCATCGAAGAACAGGCAAGCTCACCCGTGGGGTCATTCTGCCCCACGACAATAAAAGATCTCATACGGCCAACGCAATCACGGCACTCTTGCAGAAATTCAAGTGGGAGGTTCTCTGTCACCCTCCATACAGTCTGGACCTCTCTCCCTGCAATTATACTATTTTTGGTCCCCTAAAAAGGCTCTGAGGGGCAAACGATTCACCTCGGACGACGACGTCAAGCTGTATGTGTGGAACTGGTTCACATTGCAGCCCCGGGAATTTTACGAGACAGCCATTCACTGCCTTGTGTCGCAATGGGACAAGTGCCTCAGCAGCCAGGGCCAATACTTCTGACATACAGGTACTGGTTTCTGTTCCTAGGCCTCCGGCTCGTTTCTTTTTGAATGCTCCTTATAAATACTTAAAAGAATTTTATTTCAAATTCTATTAGTTTTTATTTAATCCATTATTGTTTATTTATTCCTTGGATATCTCTATAGACAATACTGTTACTGTATTGCAGTGTGTCATCTTATTCACTTTGTGAACAAAAATTCATGTTTGCTGTGATTTTGTGATTTTTAAAAATACTTTTTTTCTGTTTTTACCTATTGAAGGAATTCTGTTTTTACATGCAAGTGAAAAATTCATGTTATTTCCAATTTTGTGTTAATTCTTCTTGATCAACCAGAAAAATGGAAAAAAAATGCAACACTTGAGAGGAAAAAAATTTATTATAGAACACAACTCTTACAAGCAGTTTTTGTGTAATTACACGAAGATTAAATTTATAGTAACAAATTCGTGGTGTGGGAAAGCCATCAAACATAGCTTCTTCTTCATCTGACTCTCCAAAAATTTGATGAAAATCTTCATTCTCATGTTCATCATCCACATCGTCTTCAGTCTCGTTTTCATTGGCCTCACTTTCATTATTTTTGATTGAATTAATCAAATTCCCATAATAATCTATGGTAAATCAATGATCGGTTAACGAACAATACAGATAGCAAACATAGTCTTGAAATGGTTTAAGTTCGTTAACTGATCAAATGCAAATAGGTCTATTATTCAACGATATTTAAAAATAAAATGAGTACATACACAGTTTTAGGCATAAATGTAATTCTGTGCCTTTAAGTCAATTTTACCAAAATCTCAAAGATAAAGAAGCCATTAAAAACTTGCTTAACTGTAGACAAGCAGAGAATTGTTAAACTTGCTAAGAAAATAAATTCTGTTATCTTAGTTTATTTAATTATTCTTATAATTAGAATTAAGGATACAAATATGATTATTATTATTATAATGTACAGTACATCTTGAGTAATAATTTTTGTTTTAAATTTTCTTTTCCTGAGCAGTTAAAGGTATGTTAATATTTTAATTTGAAACACACATGCTGTCTTGACGTGCACTAAAACTGAGTAATTTTTCTTACATGTATGCAATTTGAAACTGCACTTACAAATGACATACTGCTTGTTGTGACCGCTTTACAAACTGCTTTCTTAAGTGGATTTTTGAAATTTATCAGAAGGCAAATCAAACTCTTAGATACAAGATTCTGCATTTTGTATTATTTAATTTATAGATTTCATTTATAGGGTTTGATAGGAATCCATTATTTAGAAATAGAAAGCATATTCATCTGAAATGTATTAGAGATATCGTTGGGTTATTATTACATATGAACATCAAGATCAACAATTAGTACATTGTTTAACTAGCATACCAGGTGGCAAATCTGTCCAAATAAGGTCAGAGGCCACCCTTTTCATGTGAAAACCTGTATTTTTGAACAGAAAATAGTTGGCTGTGAAACAATATCAAAGCTGTGCAATGGCCAGTAATAGTTTTTCATTTTTCAAGATAATCAATTAGCAAATTCCTTTGGAATCTGAAAAGACTGATGCCATCACCTTTTTTGCCAATTTGAATGGTCTTATGCCTTCTTTGGAATCAATTCACTGTGTCCAGTTTTGATTGCCTTTTTGTTTTGGGTATGTAGTGATGAACCCAGGTGTTATCCATGGTTACAAATCATCTCTTTAAATTTGTTGCATTCTTCTTAAACACTTTCAAGCAATCAGCTGAGGTTCAGGCTCAATGCGATTTTTCAGAAAAACGTTGGGTTCCCAAATCATTATGTAAAATATGAACTTCTCATTCACAAGAGATTGCAATGGCTTCCTCAGTTTCATGCACTTTTATATGGGCAATCTGCCAAAACCATGTTGTGCAAGTTATCCACAATTCATCACTGTGGATGCAATCATGCTCGAATTCCAGAAGCAAAAAAAAACTTACAGTAGAAAATGAAAGTGATAATCCCCAAGAACAGTGTCCATCCTGGATTTGATTTCCATTGCAGGTTTTTTCCTCTGAATGAAAAAAAAAATTGACTGTTTGAATTTCATTTTATTCATAATTGAAAACACACCAAGTTGTTTCAGATGGTTTTGTTTCTGAAAGCTTGTCAAAACCTATAGTGTTTGACAGCTCTATTTGACATTTCCAGTGATTCATGTGAAAGTGTTACCATGATAATATGTTTGGAAAAGAGCCGACACCTAACTGCAATTTCAGAAGCTTTTCATACACCCTCGGATTTTAGAATTTCATGTTATTTGACATAGAAATGTGTAATTCCTTATGTAGTTGAACTTTTTTATCAGTAAGTGAAAGTTTTTCTTGAGGTATATTTCTTTTTCTAAGTGTAATAGTTAAATGCCTAATTATTGAAGAAAAGTGACATAAAAAAGAAAAACCTCAGTTCACAAAATAAACATATAGAGAACATTTGAATAAGTTGCATTAAAATTCTTGGATTGTGTTCAATATTTGCTGAATCTTGGCCATGCGGTAGCTGAGGTATGTATTCAAGCATTCGTTATAAACTGAGTGGCCAAAAGTCATGGGAAGGGTTGTCCCATTTGAAGATGTGCTGTGTAAGACTCCTGAATGTTGAGGCCAGATGCGGTGAATGGTGTTAGTGTAGACACGATATGTGAACAGTGTGTTACAGACGTGTGTAGTGAACATGATACGGTCATGAGTTAACAGACTTTCAACATGGGATGATAATCGGTGTAAGACGCATGGGTCATAGCATGTCAGAGATTACACAAGAATTCGAGTTCGAGGTTAACAGTGTCCAGGATGGATCTTCAATATTGCAGAGAGAAGGTTTCCACATGCGTAAACTGCCGCACAGGATGACCACAAGTGTTTGACAAACAGATGTCATGTCACCTCAGCAGAGCCACACGGGGCAATCAACTGGCTACTGTGAGTTCAATCACCACCGCAGGAACCCATTTCTACCAGGACTGCACAAACACAAATGCACCGCATAGGCTTCAGCAGCCGACGACCAACTCGTGTCCCTTTGCTGATACCTTGACACAGAGTTCAACGACTGGCATGGGCCCCCGAA
Source organism: Rhysida immarginata (assembly GCA_023313115.1). NCBI lineage: Eukaryota > Metazoa > Arthropoda > Chilopoda > Scolopendromorpha > Scolopendridae > Rhysida > Rhysida immarginata. The sequence goes on along the minus strand of JAHWFO010050834.1, from coordinate 7,539 downwards.
CATCGTCACCAGACAATTGAACAGTGGCGGTGTGCAGCATGGTGAGAAGAATCCCGGTTTCAGTTGTATCGAGCTGATGGACGCGTGAGAGTGTGATGTATGCCCCATGAAGCTATGGATCCTGTGTGTCGGCAAGGGTGTGGCTTAGTTATGGTCAGTTATGGGATGTGTTCAGTTATGCGTGGGCCAACTCTCTCCAGAATGATTCCAACACCTTGTACAGTCTATGAATTGATGTGTTACTGCAGTTTAAAGGGCTCATGGAAGAGCAACTCGCTATTAACATCACATCCAGTGCCTTTCCATGACTTTTGGCCACTCAGTTTATGTGCAGTTTCTGGACTGAGGTTTTTCTTTTTTTTATGACTTTCTTCACCATTGTTCCACAGATGTTCTCACCTCCTTTGCTTACTTCTTGCTTAAACTGTGATGCTGGTTGTACTGCTGGTTGAATATGTTGTGGCCTTGAGACTCACTGCAGTGTGCATGATAATTCAAAATGAATGGTACAAAAGGAAAACGTGCCAAAAACTGAAATAACATGAAAATGCTCCAAGTTTCATTTGGCAGTGCTGAAAAGTCTGTCATTTCTAACATGCTCACTAGAGGCAAAAGAAAAACCTTATCGTGTACTAGAATATGAAAAGCTTCATCAATAACTGTTATTCAGGAACATTTTGGGACTTGTGAAATTCACACGCCACACTGGAACACGAAAATGATTGTCCAAAAATGACAGTGCTCCACCACATAAGCATAAACATGTTCATCTTGCCTCATGGTTACTTCAGCAACATCTTCCAGAATATCGAATGCTGTGCCCTTCATGTTGTGTTCCCCCAGGTCTCCCAACCTAACTCCAGGTATGTGAACAACAAGGTGTTTATACCCCTTCCTCCACAGGACTTAAAGCAGTTAAGGCAGCAGATAGGCAACATGGTTGATTCGGTTGATCAGCTAATCTGGCATGGATGAGGCAAGAACTGGACTATTGGTTAGATGTCTGCTGTATCTGTGAATGTCCGTAGAAACTTGGAGAGTTAACCTTTCATGTTATTTTCAGTTTTTGTGAAATAAATTCATTATATCAGTCATTGGTACATTTTCATTTTGTTATCATTCATTTTGAATTATCCTGTATTTTTCAAACAATGATCACTTACTTTTTAAACACTTCATATGATTATTTTAAACTGTCTTCACCAAAAAAAAACAAAACAGCACATCTCAAAATGTTTATTGATAATTAACCTTTTAACTGCTGAATTGTTAACAGCTACATGACATTAAAAACACATCGTGGAAGAGTCAGAAAATTGGTTGTCTAGTTATAAATTTTTTAAAATATTTTGATATGCATAACAGTTAAAAGGTTAAGTTACAATATGAAGCTTGTTTTTTTTTTGTTTGTTTTAATTTTTATTTTTGTTTCTCCCTCCTCCCCTTTCCCCACCCCTTTATACCTGATTTTAGGTATGGAATCGAAATTCCTTGAGAGACTCTTTTATTGGAAAAGCTTCTTTTCCAGCCCCAGTTAATGATCCTCCTCAACCTGTAATACAGGAGAGTGATCTACAGGCACAAAATCCAGAAAGTGATCCTCATCCAGAAGGAAAATTAGTGGTGGAAATACTAACAACAGATGACTTGATGTCTTTTTAATCTTATTTCAATATGCATATGCACTTCATGAAAACTAATTTTATATTTTTAAAGTCAAAAAATATATTTTAATTTTATGTTAAGAATTATATTATAATTATTGCTTTTTCCTTTTTTTAAGCAATTTTAAGGGAATATATATGTATATTTTTTATACAGAAAAACTATTAATTTTACTTTAATGTATTGAAAAAATAATTGTCTCTTTCATTTTTTGTGATAACTTGGCAGCTTTTTTTTTTTATTATACACAGATTGAGTTTACTTTATAAACCTTCAACATTTTATTCACTCAGCCAGTTTGGTATTAACTACACTTACAGCTTTCTTGCTTTCAGAGAATTTTAAAAAGTTAGGGGAGAAGGTATATTATACATATATGCTTAAATTGTATATATTTTATATAAAGTTATGCAGTCAATGCTTAAAGTTCATGTCAAAAAAAAACAAGTCATTATTTTATGAAAGGAGGGTTTTATCATTACAATTTTTTTTTAAATAATTTCTTGGAAAGAATTTATGTTTAAATCAGTAAAAATTTTATATTGCTCTGAGACTGTTCTTTCATCATCTTATTTTGCTAACAGTGCTAGAACCATTCCTGTATATTGTGCTTCATATGAAATTTGTTTGGTGTTTAAAAGATATGTAAAATTACAATACTTGAAAAGCAGGTTGCAGAAATTCAAATTTTTCTAAAAAAAAAAAAAAAAAAACAAAAAAAAAACTCATTATTTTCCATGTTACATTGACATTGCACCGATGATAATAATGTATCATAAGTTTATCATTATTTATGCCATAGAATTAAATGATTATGGATTGAAATTGAATACACGTAATATAGTGAAACTTGCCAATAGCAGAAATTTCAGGCTTCTTAATTTATGTTTTGGTTGAAATGTACTTGTCTGGGGCAAAGAGTTTTGGGATTCAATAGGTTTCTGCTGTTTAATTTTTTTTTTTTTTTTTTTTAATTGAATTAGAAATTTAGATTTTGAACACTAATAATAAGAATAATCAAAATGAAGTGACCTACATA
>JAHWFO010050833.1:0-21537 GCA_023313115.1 Rhysida immarginata | reverse complement strand
AAGTAATTTAAGCCACTTTAATACCAAATATATGGAGGGTTGATTCATATAAAATGAGACGACTTTAAACGCCGCGTATGACCTTGACGGAATGTGATTTGCATGACTCGTCCACTATTCATGGGGATTAGCTTTGTATACACTTGTTGCTGTTATTTGGGACATTTCGTGCTGAAATATGGCTTCCAAAATCACAGCTTTTTGGGAAGGGTATATGTTTGGCCTTTCCGACGCTAACTTCAGTCTTTCGTGCATTGTGGAATTATGCAAACGAAATGGTATTGTGGTATCCAAAGCTACTGTGGATCGAATAATCAACAAAAACAAATTGCGACCATCTAATGAACGTGGACGAGCAGAGAAGCAGACCAGAAACAAGCCCCAACCAACACGCCCAGGTCAGGTGGTGCGAGAAATCTGGTCTGAAGTGCTGAAAAAGTGACCAATCAAAAGTTTGGATCCACATGGACAAGGCATCAAGCCACACTGCCAAGTCATCTGTGGCTTACTACAAGAAGATGGAACAGGAGACGGGCATACGAGTTATTCCCTTCTCTCATGTGCCTGTAAAATCTCCTGACACGTCAACGATGGATTTCTGTGGTTTTGGTCTCCTGACACGACGGCTCGAAAGTCGCCGACCAAGAACCATCGATGGGCTATGGAAAGTGTGTCAGTAGGTGTGGAACTAACTTCCCATGGAGTCCCTCAAACTCAGCCCACTTCAGTGGAAATTACGGTGCCAGGCGATTGTCCAACAACGTGGTTCTCACATTGAACACAACCGATGGTGGTGCCATGGTATTACACCATCGTAACAGACTGCAAAGTCGTCTCATGTTATCTGAATCAACTCTCTGTATACCTTTAACTATTTTACCACTTAGTTTCCAAGTTTATTTAAACGCTTATCATAGCGCTCAATGTACTTCCGAATGATCACTTCATAGAAGCTGCCGCCGGTGAAGAAAGCCACGCAGTTTTCACTTGCCATCGTCGCTAAAATGCAGGCTGCTGATGACCTCCTTTAGCTCCCGGAACAGGTGGTAGCCACTGGATGCGAAGCCCAGACTGTAAATCAGGTGGTCAAGTTGTTCCCAACTAATGAGATCTTTTCTTTGGGAACAACTTGACCACCCGCCTTACAGTCCGGACCTCGGGTTCATTGGCTACCACCTGTTCCAAGATCTAAAGGAGATCAACGGCAGCCTGCATTTCAGCGACGATGAACAAGTGAAAACTGCGTGGCTTTCTTCACCGGAGGCAGCTTCTATGAAGTGATCATGCAGAAGTACATTGAGCGCTATAACAAGTGCTTAAAGAAATTTGGAAACTATGTGGAAAAATAGGTACATAGAATCTGGTAAAGAAAAAATTTTGAAAATATATGTAGTAGGTTTGTTTTTATTGCAAAACGGATCTTACCTTGCGAATAATCTCGTATATGCACTGTATACAGGGTAATTCAACGTACAAACTTTTAGGGAAGGTAGTAGGGGTAATTCTAAACAAAAAACCTCATAAAAACGTGGGTCCAAATTTGTAGGATAACTGAGATACATGATGGTAACAGTGCTCACATGTGAGTACTAACCAGCACGTGTTACGATGTTGACTGCGTAACTCGGAAACAACTCGTTGGAATTCAATCAAATTCTTTATATACAGTTTTTTTATGATAAGTTTAGATACAAATGGGATCAAAAATGGTGATCGCTGGTCAGGTTAGCCAGGTGGTCGTTACGCTAACATTTTTCCCATGTAACTTTCTGCGGGACCAAGCAAAAGTGGTCATTATACAACCCCTGAAAAAAGTTTTTTTATTTCATTGACCACCTGTTCAATGTTCTGAAAATAAATTTATTTTTGATAGATAAAGAAGGTTTACATCGAGTTGAAGATAGAACTGAGCAATATACGGAAACTTTCATTGTACCTTTCAAAATATATAATCGTCCTGGTTCTTTGGATGACATGCATCCCCATATCATCAGAGACTGGGGGAATTTGGTTTTGAACTGTAAATAACTGGCATGAAACTTCTCCGAGAGCCTCCACAGAAATTTTCTGGTATCATCGCCATATCCAATCCATATACGACAATCATCACTGAATATTACATGAGCCCAAGTGTCTTACATCTGGTCTCAATGCTATTTGGCCCACGTCACCCGGTCTCACATGTGCTTCTGCGCAAGATAGTTTGGTTTTAGCTTTATTGTGATGATATCCTGGTTTCTTAAGATACGATCTGAAACATGTACACCTGACTTGGACCACTCTTTGAAGGCATTCATCTTATTGTCTTGCAGAGCAACCTCAATCTTCGATCATCCCTCTGCGATGTTGCTTGTGGACGTCCCGGTCGAGGTTGGGTTTGCACAGTTCCTCTCTCCTGGAACTTCTTCCTTATACAGTTGATAGCAGTTCGAAGACAATTCATCATTTCAGATATGTCCTTTTTGCTTTCCCCTTTGTATCTGCTCAATAATTGCTTGTTTAAACGCTCACTATGATGTTTATGTCGCACCATGTTATTTCCCTTACTCAAATGACTATTACCTACACTGGCTGACAAAAAAAAGTGAAGCATCCAGAGCGGTTGAAACGACATATGAAGAAAGAACATGTGACTTTATTGTACTGGTTATAATAAGGGATGAAACATACAACCCATGGATGGAATGTTGGTGCCAGGTCAGCAGTGTGGATTCATGTTAGCGGATAGCAAGTGCCAATGCCATGGGATTCCTTAATGCTTGGAGCACCATACAACGGTCCTCCCTTGCGGTGATGCGACACCATTCGTACCCTGTCCATGCCTCCCGGGCAAGGCACCACTCTAAACACAAGCGTTGGTGTTGTGATGTTAATGGCAACTGATGCATGGGGCCGTACGACCCCAATCCAGCAGATGCAAGTCGTCGAGATACTGTGCGGGAACTCACGGGGTGTTGTGTTCGCAGATGGCGGGTGCCAATGCCATGAGATTCTTTAATGCTTGGAGCACCATAAGACGGTCCTCCCTTGAGATGGTGTTTGTTGATCGACCCGATTCTACACGCTGTGTATGGGTGCCCTCATGTACCCATTGATTCCAACATCGAGACATTGTGTGACATCTAAATGGCCCATATGCCTGACAATTGCACGATATGACCAACCAGCCTTATGCAGCCCCTGTCAAATGCTATCAATTGGTGGGTAGGATGTCTAACACGTGTGCGAAGCATCGCAGGTGCTTTGTACAGTACAGTAATCTTCTCTGAATATCTTGTGTAACTGTCGGGCTCAGACCAGTTGACTGGTAGTAACTTATCAATAACATGGCGATGACATCACGAATGCACTCTGGTGAGCATTCTAGACATTACAGATCCTTGTGAATCTAATCGTTTACTCACACATCAATGGTATACAAGTGTACCGAAATAGGATAATATTGGAACACTACTTCAGGGTGATACACTTTTTTTGTCAGCCAGTGTATTTTTCACATATATTGCACATGCTAATTGCCAATACTTCGGAGTACCTCATTTTATCGTAGGGGGAGGGTACCTTTTAAAACGAAGTTGCAAGAATGCAAGGTAATACGAATGTTTTTTCAACCCTTCAGTGATAAGAATGTTTTTTTCCATGTACCTTTCAAACAACATGAACTGTGGGGGTAATGCATGACACATTTGATAGTAGTTTCGCTTGTTTGTAATTGCAGACATCTTAATTTTATTATCATCTATCGAAAATAAAATTATTTTTGGAATACTTAGCAAATGGTCAGTGAGATACGAAGGGGTTGTATACCCGTGGTCGTTAACACAGGTTTTACTGTATAATAATCCTCCAGATTTGTATTTTCAAAGTTGACTATTGATTCACTTTAGGTGCGACTTATAGTCCACAAAATATGGTATATAATGTGTAAGGCCTAACAAGGAGAGACTACGCCGTTGGAAAAACGGATTCAGGTGAGACTTGGCATATACGTAGAGGGTCCTTGCCTGTGTATGTGTGCAGAGCCGTAGTGTGCGCTATTCAGCCGTTCGCGAGATAATTGACCTGAAATTTGGGTGCCTGAAGCGACGCACCTTATGTACTTTTGTGCGCACGTAATTTGTCAGCAGCAGCGATAGCACAACGTTAAAACGTGTGCTCAGCATCTCGTAACTTTTTGCAGGTTGTTGGTTCAAGTCCCGGCTGGGGAACTTTTTTCACCTAGTCATTCCTTTATGACTAGGTATGATGATGTAACAATGTATGAAATTTTCGCACTCAGGCTTTGATTAGAGGTGGTGTTGGCTGAGCGCACAATTTAGCGTTGCGCTACCGCTGCTGCTGACAAATCATGTGCGCACAAAAGTGCTTCAGGTGCCTAAATTTCAGGTCAATTATCTCGCGAACGGCTGAATAGCGTGCTACGGCTCTGCACACATACACAGGCAAGGACCAGGGTGACCAGATTGGGTGATAAACCACAAATTGGGCGTTTTTTAATGGCCATTTTCGCCTAAAATTTGATTTGTGCACTTTGCGTTTTTTTTTGCGAATAAATTAAAAACATGCGACTTTTGGGCGAATCATAATGAATTTGGGCTATTTGTGCGTTTTTTGTTCAGATGGCGCTTCGGTAGCAGTATCAGTCATGAGATAAGTCTAAAACTCATATGTCATACAGGCTGACGCGTAGCCAATGAGATAGACAGACCCCGGCGCGGAAAAATCACCTGACCATACTAGTCTGAGAAACAATGTAACCCTTATTGTTTTCATCTTGGATTTTAACAATTGATATTTTTTCGTTTGTTGGAAAGAATGAACGTTGGATTGTTGGCCGGACTACTATGATCAGGTGACTTTTCCACGCCGGGACCTGTTTTTCTTTTAATTTTTCAATTTTTTTAAGAGAAACATTATATTTATTTTTGGCCGATAATTTTGGGCATTTTACAAATATTTTGGGCACTTTTAGGCATAATTTTTGCCAAACGAGGGCGCTTTTTAACGAGAAGTATCTGGTCACCCTGGCAAGGACCCTCTACGTATAGGCCAAGTCTCACCTGAATCCGTTTCTCCAACGGCGTAGCCTCTCCTTGTAAGATGAGATTGCCTTCAGCAAACAACATATCCACACTAACCAGCGTCATAAGATATGATTTTTAATGGCTAAATGTTTCGCATTTGAAAAATAATCAATCAATAGGGATAACCTTCATGACAACAAGACAGAATGTAGGTTAGACATACATTATGAGAATTTAGCAATTAAAAGTTAATTCAACTCTACATAATAAATAGGAGAGCAACATGGCCCATTCTGGCTAAAAAGTGCGAAAGTGTAAAGAACATTACTTGATTTTTTGATAGGAAAAATTAATCTCCGAATACAAGACTTATATGGAAACAAGACCCAATATATCGACTCTCATTCACGATTTTGTTCAAGCGCTATTAGTACGCAAGCCAAGTGATGTCCTTGCTTATGCTTCAGTATATTTTTCTGCGTTTCTGCCACCACCTACACCAGAACCACAAGAAAGGCCCAGAGAAAGGTCAAGGTATCCGTTTTTCTATCGAAATGAATAATTAACTGGGTGCGGGAGAAACTAATTCTTAAATATAAAATTTACATACAAACAATCAGTATCTTAAGACAAAATATATTTGTATTTTGCAAAAAATTATATAAGTTTTGTTAAAGAAATAAAAATAGAGGCTTCAAAATGGAATTTTATTATTATAATAAATATACATGTACAAACAAACGCTTTTGTCTTCTTTTTATGTGGAATGATAGATCGAACTTGCTCCTGGTCTTCGTTTGTGACTAGTGCAACTAGTGCATCTATCCTGTAGCAAAAAAAAAAAAAACAAGGAATTTTATTCTACTTAATGATGTATGACAATCCCTGTGACATCCTTATACCTGATACGATAATTAAAAATAAGGATAGGGGTCCTATGCAAAAATCACAACCGATGGTTTCGGGTATATACATCATGCAGAAGATTATAAATGAAAGTAATCTGAAAGACGTTAAGCATGCCACTATTATCCCAGGAATTCTTCTGGCCAAGAAGAAGCTACCTGGGATTCGAAAAATCCAAGATCTTTGTAAACGCATTATACAGGAGAAAAAATTCCCCGATAATTTGAAAATAGCCAATATTGTTCCAATTCACAAACAGGGTGATCCAAATAATATACTAAATTTTCGACCGATTGCCATGCTCTCACCCTTAACAAAGATTATCGAAAAATGCATATTCAGAGAATTAGTTCAGCATATTTAGCCAAAAATACCTAGTCAACAACAAGGCAGTAGGCCTAATGTAAGAACGAACTGGACGCCGATCTACCTCTACATTCAAGCAGTAACCGCCATAGACTGAGGTAGAAACTTTATCATGGTTCAAACGGATATCTCTAAGGCCTATGATATGATATCCCATCAACAACTTTATGAAGATCTTAAATTATACGACATTTCTGATGATTATCTAGCTCTTATTGAAGACTATTTAACAAATAGAATTAATGTTATCGACGGTGACCCCCCTGTATCGTACCCATCCCGTCGCGGGGTGATACAAGGATCCTTAATAATAATAATAATAATAATAATAGTATGAGGAGTTTTGGTCGCTTCCGTCAAATGTGTTTACACGAAGATGTTACAGTAAGAGCCAGCATTTACAGTTTACTCTCACTGCCGGAATTTAGTAAACAATATGCCTTATAGTGCCCGACACGAAAGAAAAAGGAAACTGGCGCTTGTTATTTGCGGCCAATACCTTGACTTTAAGCTCCATATTATAAGCTATGTTGATGATAATCTGTTATATAAATCTTATCAATGTCAAGAGCAGGATGAAATCATTACCTCCGTACAGCACGACGTTGCACTGATGGAAAATTGGTACAGTCAGAGAAGCATGAAACTCAACGCTGCCAAAACAAAAACTCTTATAATATCACGGAAATCCTCATCTAACGATACGTTAACCTTCTTAGGTTTCACTTTCGACAATACTATGTCTTTCCATAATCACTGTGACATAATGATTTCTTGCTTCAAGAGACGACGTTTTCTCATGAAAAAACTTCGTTCCTTTCTATCAAATTCTGAGATTACTCAAGTTATACAAGCCAAAGTTCTTCCTTATCTTGAATATACTGCTATAATATGGGCAAGTGTATCTAATCAGAATTTTCAACGAGTAAAGGTCGCATACAATGACGTGTTAAGAGTAGCTTTTGGGGCAATTAGATAAGACTCCGTGACGTCTCTATGCCATAAATTCAATTTACCAACAATCGAAAATTTTAGAGCAATGTGTCTTCTTACCGAACTAACAGATGCCCTACACTATAATTTCCATCCGGCCTCCTTTGTACAAGAGTGGTTATTGAAATCTGATAAATATTGTCCTACCAGAAGATATAAGCTTGAGATACCACATAAGACATCAACATTTATTAACAAACATTTTTTTTACAATGCTATAAAGATTTGGAACACGATACCTCTGAACACTCGTAGTAATGCCATTGATTGTCGCCAACCTAAATGTTTAATGACTTCTGTTCATTTTAAAAGATTAATTAGAGAATATTATAAGGTCCACCAAAACAACTAGGGAACCACCAAATGAAAAAACCTCGTTCAACCAATCAGGAACAAACAAGAAACATACAGTAAAGGTTAGATTAGGTTTCAGTAATAAATAATGCCCCATTTCCTTTCCGTTTTTGAGTGGTTGAACTAGTTTTTTTCATTTACGCATGCACCAGTTTCAGTTTCCTTTATCTTTCGTGCCGAGGACTATAGCAATATCCCAGAAGACTTCCAGCACCACTTTACCAGCAATGACGCTGTACAATTCACTGCCTGGTTCAGATAGCAACCCAAAGAATTTTATGCTGCTGATTTTGAGGGCTTGTGAAACAATAGGACAAGTGCCTCAGTGTTCAGGGAGACTATGCGGAGAAATAAAAGTATTTTCAGTCAATATTCTTATATGCTTCATTTCTACATTCATTTGTAACTTACTTACCGACTTCCCCTCTTACTACTGAGCAGCATCTAACTCTAGGGTTATCCCTTAAATATAACTCACGCTGCCTCTCTTCAAAGCTGCCACAGTTTTGCCCGCTTCGAATTGTACGAACTACAAAATCTTCCATATTTGTAATATCTGGAAGTCTACAACCGGATTTGTACAACGGTATAGACAATTTGTCTATGCGAGAGGAAACTGAGCTAATGAAACGACAGTCATTAATTTTGATAGACATCAGCTCGTTGAACAAGCATTCATCATCTGGTATCGCTTGTTCATCGACAAATGACTGCAAGTGCTTTTTTCTATTCCTTCATAGGCGGCACCGAAATTTAAAGTTAGTGACCACAGAGGCCAATCATTGAAGTCCTTACAAAAGAAATGCAAGTTAGCCTTCGAGTTGCCCAACACCAGGCTATGGGACAGCGGTGAATACGGTTTCAATTTTAACTCTGTTAAGCCCATTTTCCATTTAGCAACTTGGTGTATTCTTGGAAATCGCACTCCTTTTACAATTAGCAACTTTCATGCGATTTTTCAAGACCTTGCAAGGATAGATATTTATACGTTTTTTTTTTCAGATCTAGCCAATTGCGTGCAATCTATTTTGCTATGTATTCTGGGTGGTGATCTTCGTCGATTCAGATGGAGAATCATGGGTGCCGTAGCAGGTGTTCACCAACACGAGTTCTCGTGACTTTTCCCTTGTGAATTTAATTAATAAACAGGTTTTAAAAATTTGGAGAATCATTTATTTATTAAGTAGAAATGTGTAATAATAAACCATTAAGGAATGACATAACCAAGTACCGAAAGGTTAAACTAAACCATTCGCAGAACCTTATTTTAAACTGCCCTATGTTAATATTGTAAGTTTCTAATGGACCATAATGATCCATTAACCACGTACCTTTGAACAAATTTGGATTATCATTAAATTTATGTTACATTCATTCATGACACATCATTCCAAGTTGTTCGATATATTACATGCCATATTTTAGCATTGACAGTTCCAATGAACCATAAGGGTTCCACTAAACCAGGTTCCTTGAAACCAATTTCGACTATCATTAATTTTACGTTATATTCATTCATGACACATCATTCCAAGTCGTTTGATATATTACATGCCATATTTTAGCATTGAAAATTTTTCAGGGTTCCATAAGGGTACTATTAGAGCACGTGTCATTGTTTCAATTTCAACCATTTTCAAAATGGTTCATTCCCAGAACCTTATTTATTAAGTGGCGAAAATAGTAATTTATATCTGCTTCTATCTCGTCATTACGATTTGTTTGATATAATACTCAATATATCTTCCCATTGGAAATTGCTAGGCGGGAAAATAGAGGTACCATTTGTGCACGTGCCAATGAACCGATTTAAATAATATTTGTGATTGGTTCGTGCCATGAACCATATTCATTGACTGACGAAAACAGATTTTGAAAATCTTTCATAGCCTCGGAGGAGTTAGTTACAGACAGACAGATGGATGGATAGACAGACAGACATGTTTCCCCACACTGATAGCATAAAGCACCTTTTGGTACTTAATAATTTAACTTGCCACTCCTAGATCTTAATAAATACAGTTTCCATAAAATACAATTTACCGTATCCAATCCTGGAAGACAGCGTTCATGGAAAATATGTTTACATCCAAAAATTATGATATTTTCAACATGCCGAACATCTGCAAAAATAACAAACAAACATTCTTACCTGTTGGAACTAAATTAAATGATTAGAATTCTAGTCTAAAGACATAAGGTCTAGGACTACTGGAATACTCTTCTAAATAAAAATAGAATAAAATCTTGTAAACATTCCAAGGAGGAGCATAGATTTATACATTTATTAACAAGAAATTAGAACCCAGGGTAAGGCAAACAGCGGACATTTATTTTTACCCCTTTATCTGCACTTTTTTACCTTCCCCCAAGTTTTTTAATCAAAAGATTGATTTTCTGGAACATAGTATGTAGAAAACGTAGCCAAATAGTATCGTATCACCTTTTGCAATGATCCTTTCTTGACAAGCCTGGCAAGACATGTCATCTGGAAAGAAAACATCGATAATAAGATACCGAGAAGGAATCAAAATATGCCAGTTTGTTACGTTTTATGATTACCATGCACAGCTATTCCTTTCTTCTGCTGCTTATGTAATTTTTCTTGTAGACTGAAACAATCGGCAACTAAAATCTTCTTGCATCCTTCTCTCACAGATATCTTAGAATAAAAGATAATAATTCCGATTAAAGAAAATAAACAATTTTTTATTAAACTCAAATCTTTCTTCAAGTTTAGAAAGAAACCTGTAAATTGTAATCCTGCAGTATTTGCACGAGCGATTTTTGAAGGTTTGGAATATTAAGCTTATTGTCAATTCGCTTAATAAACTTTATGGGATCAATATAGGTTCCAATGTTGTTCAATAACGTTGTAATAAAAACTGAAAACAAATACGAAAACAAGATTAGCATTGAGAGTAATCAAGTTTTGACGTAGCAATATGTATCAGGTCGTTGCATATCAAATGTCGGATTTCGAAATGGGTTCCGCGCTTCAGCACGGTTTCCATGTTTAGTAGCAAGTACCCATACCAAAGTGGTACATTCCCAGAGATAAACCTATCAGTGAGCAGCTGCCTGAAATTTGCATGTCTAAGATGATATTTAATAGCGTTTGAACCCAAGCGAAGATAGTCATTATGTGTGATAATGCATTACGAGTTCAGGTTGAATCACACTGCATCCAACGCCTCTCGAAATATCAATAAGGTATTCGGTGTAGGCACCATTAAACGAAAGTACTGTCCAAGAGATAAGGTCCAAGAGAACACCCATCTCTGGAAAACCCGTCTGGAGGGATATGGCTTGCGGCTTAACACAAAGAAGACCAAATACCTGGAAGGGGGGGGGGGCCTCAAACCGATGGCATCATCAGTGTTGATGGTGAAGAGTTGAAGAAGACAGAAGAATTCCGATACCTTGGCTCAGTCATCAGCTATGACGGGACTATCACCCATGACGTCGAACGCGAATAAAGGCAGCCTGGCTGAAGTGGCGCCAGGTTACTGGGGTCCTCTGTGACAAAAGAATGCCAGATCGCCTCAAGGGAAAGATATACAGGACTGTGGTCCGTCCAGTGGCCCTGTACGGCTCCGAATGTTGGCCGGTCTTGGCCATGCATGAACAGGCCCTCAGCACAATGGAGATGCGCATGCTCCGATGGAGCCTGGGAATCACGAGATGGGACCATGTTGAGAATGAGAACGTACGAAAACGACTAGGAGTGGCCCCAATCAAGGACAAACTGCCTGAATCCCACCTACAATGGTATGGGCATGTGATCCGAAGTGCAGAGGACTCGGTGGCCAAGACAGCTAAGAACGTCGACCCTGGTGAATGCCGACCCCGAGGCCGGCCAAGGAAACGGTGGCTGGACAGAATTACAGAAGACTTGAAGATTGCCAGGGCATACCCGGAGGACGCCTTGGATAGAACCAAATGGAGACAACTCTGCCGCAGAGCAGACCCTGCAATAGCGGGAATAACGCCAGAATGAAGAAGAAGACTGTCCAACGTTGGTTCTGAAAATTCCGAGCGGGAGTGACGGACCTAGCAAATGAGCCATGCAGCAAACCGCCCAACGTGTTGAATGATGCTGATCTGAAGCGATCTGTGGAAGAGAACCCGTCAGAAACTGTTCAGGTCCTTGCAGGTGATCATGCTGTATCAGCGTCAATTGCTAGTAGACACCTTAGGACCATCGGCAAGGTGAAAAAGCAAGACAAATGGGTCCCACATGAACTTATGGAAAACCAAAAAGAGCGTCGGTTGGAGGTGTGTACGGAATTGCTTTTGCGCCATGACACACACAAAACTGTGTCAGCAACAACCTGCACTTGTGCATCGCAAAGGCGTCCTTCTGCTGCATGACAACACGTGTCCACACAGGCGCTAAAAGGTGCTCCCACACCCCGGAATACTCTCCGGACCTCTCCCCTACAGACTACCGAGAGGAAAAACATTTCTAACCCAAGCAGATGTCGAAAATGCATTCCGAGAGTTTATTGAGTCCCGTGACCATGGATTCTATCAGAGAGGGTTCGAGAAGGTGCCAAATCATTGACAACAATGTTTGGATTGCAATGGGGGTTATTTTGAATAGCACGTGTGAAGGTGTCCTTTCTAGAGGGCCATTAAAGATGACCTCTGCAATCCGACATTTGATATGCAACGACCTTATGTTTCCAAACGAAATTTACGTACATGGTTTATCGAGGGAGTACTGAATAAGGTCTTCCCAAAGATCTTTATCATCATGATCTTTACAAAATTCAATAGCAGCTGTAATATCATTTAAATTCTGTGTAATTAACTGAAGGGCCTGTTTTAGATTGCCCATACGACCTGCGGATAAAAATTCAATGTCATACGTTAAATAACGGTCTTATTGATGCATTTGTGACAAATGTTCAAGTTCATACAAAAAAAAAAAATACCTAATAAATAAACTTGTTCTTGAACCAGACTGTACTGTCGGCATATTTCTAATGCTTCTTGTAAAGGATAAGAATTGCTGCTTTTTAAAAAGGAGAGTAACTTCTTTGAGTCATGCTCTGCATATAAACTCACAAGAAGACCATGATATTGTCCCGCCAACTGACTATCTTTAGCAAACAGCCGATCTAAAAACTATCAAGGAGTCAAAGCGTGAATAACTTATATTTACAAAGTACTATAAGATAAAGAAACACTAATGTACAAGGGGCGGTCATAAAGTCATTACAATCGCAAGAACAAACTATCGCTTTTGAACATGTATGGTGCAATACCGCTAAACGGCACCAGATTATCGAGAGCAACACGGCGCAGTCCGTCGGAAAATTGAAGTAGGAGACGTGATAAGGTTCCTGCGTTTAAAGGAGAACAATACATTTGTCCATAATGACAAGGCGCTCGAAAAAATCATCCAGGTCAACCTGACAGATTCAAAAGCTAGGAAGCTGCAATTTTCTGACAGGCCATGCCATGTTGCTCTCAACTCCCTAGTGGCATTTAGCAGTATTGCACCAAACGCTGCTTTGTATCCTCCAGCACTCGTTTTCATAACAGATCGCTCTTTCATGTTGATTGTGTGACGTCTCAGTTAAAGGTTCGTCATGTATGTCCGATGGGGGTGTATAGGGGGTGAGTGAATTTTTGAAATTCAGCGTCTGTATTGAGGGAATTATGTGTTTTCTTGTTTGTCTTAATAAATGAGTGTTGTTTGCTATAGGAGTTTTGTTTTGTTATAAAGAAATCTACAAGTGTAGTTGTTGAAAAGTGTAATTGCTGGTTTCGTGAGCGATCGTAGCTAGTCCTCTGTTGGGAGGCAATTGTTTCGATGTTTTCTAAGAAGATTGCCCAGCCTCCGGGAGGGGATTGTTACAATCGCTTTCGGAGAAATTTGGATGCGTGATTTCTGTATCTGTTTGTTTAAAATTTATTCGTTTTTTTTTTTGGTTAAAAAAATCTGAGCGGTACGGACGTACCAATGTCGCTGAGTAGTTGAATGCCTCGCATTCGAACAGAGGCCTTGTTAATTAAATACAGTGAGTAATCAATGCAGTCTGACAGGTATAAGGTTGAATTAGACTCCCAGTTCGAATGATGTCGAGGCGTGAATCCGCAGAGCTGTGAGCGAGCCGTCGGCCATGGACGATGCGGCTACAAGTGAACGTGTGAACCTGTGCTTGGAATGCAAGACGGACGATGTTGTAATGATGGTAAACGAAAGCAAATAGCGAACAATTAGGTGAGTGACTTGTATTATATTTTATCGCGAAGAACAGAACTTCGGACAAGATACTCCTCACGAAGCCCGATAATGTCATTCGTCCTCCCGCCCTTGGCATTAACGAAGGAAAGACTGTTTTACAGCGTTGTTCTTTCGCAATGAACTATAGCACCGCTCCCAATATACTATTTTAATGTTAAAAGAAAAGTCTTTGTAATTGTTATGATTACTGACCTAGTTAAGAAGTTAAGTCTAGTAAGCACCCTGCTGTGGAATTATCACCATGCAGTATTGTAAAAGGATCTCACTGTAAATGAGGAACTTTGTCGTAGGGTGACCTGGTTAGCGCATGTATACAGGCAAAGCAAAAACACCTACGCACATGACCAGCACTCAGGCTCGCCAGTGGCTGGAGTGATAGGGAGCACGGTACTACCCATGAGGGGTTCCAGCACCTCCCCCCTTCACGTAATTGAAAGGAGGCGCCATGCGCGTAAGAGCGTGATATTCTGGAATATTTGCTTCGGGAGTACTTAAGTGCCCGTGACTATCACCCCAGCAGAGTAAATACGTGAACACGCCCATTCTATTAGTGAAAGTTCCAACATGCATGGATAAACTTTTATCACGGCAGGAGTGCCAGTAATTTGCATGCAGAAACAATACTTTTAATGTATCATTAGGTTGAGAAACTTTAAGTTTAGCGTTGGGGCCCCATACGGTATTAGCATATGCAGAATTTAGGAAATGTTGTAATAGAAATAGGAATTAATGCTCGTAGTTATGAATAAATCAAACCTCATTGAACCAAATCGTTCTACAAATGTTCAATATGCCAAGGGGGCGGGGGCAGGGGGTAGATAAACCTGCCTGT
This sequence comes from Rhysida immarginata, assembly GCA_023313115.1. Lineage (NCBI taxonomy): Eukaryota > Metazoa > Arthropoda > Chilopoda > Scolopendromorpha > Scolopendridae > Rhysida > Rhysida immarginata. The sequence goes on along the minus strand of JAHWFO010050833.1, from coordinate 6,803 downwards.
TGGAAGACATATTAAGGTGGTTTCAGAGAAACAATTCGTATAGCAATAGTCACTGCCATAGGTACAGCATGCGGTTGAACAGACCTTGAAAAAGGTATGATCTTCGGGTACCATGCAAAAGGCGGAAGCATTTCGGAGACTGCAGCTTTTGTGAATATTCGCATAGCGCCATAGTGAAGGTGTACAATGAATTGAAGAATGGATAAGATGTGTATTCCAAGTGGGCAAACTGTAGGGCAGTAATGAACGGGGTAAGCTGCACTTGAAACGGCTGGATAAGAGCAACCGATGCGCTACCGTCTATACATTGACAGCCCAAATGAACAAGAAATGCACCAGAAAGCTATTGAGAACAACTATGCAATGCACATTGTTGCATCTTGCCCTCTGAAGCAGACGTCTGGTTCTAGCACTCATGTTGACAAGTGTGCATCGCATGAAATGACGTGCGTTTGCAATGCATTACAAACATTGGACCTAGACCAGTGGAAAAAGGTTGTGTTTTCTTCTGCATCATATCGAAGGGTGCCAAAAACAAACTACCAGAAACCATTGTTGGGCAGCAAAAAGCTGGAGGAGGCAGCGTAATGGTCTGGGGGATATTTTCGTGGCATGTTTTGGGTCCATTACCTCTTCTGGAAGATACCATCAATAACTGTGCATACATATCCAAGTGCATCCCTACACGACATTTTTCAACAGGATAACGTCACATGCCACGTGGGCAAAATTCCGTGCAAGAGGATGAGTTCCACTTACTATTCTGGCCTCCAAACTCCCCAGATCATAATCCTTGCGAGAATCTCTGGGAATATCTGGATCAACATGTCAGGCAGCAAGACCCTTATCTCAGAATCTTCATGAGTTACGTGATGCTCTGCTGTTCGCATAGACACAGATTCCTGGTGCCACCTCCCAAGGACTCATCGAGTCCATGCCCTTTCGCCTACCTGCTGTTTTAACTGCAAAATTAGGCTATTCGTGTTATTAGTTGGGTGGTCATAATTCAGTGACTCAATTAATTATTCATAAATGTCCATTTTACAACGCAAAGTCTTATTCATTTGGAACTAGTCAACTTACGTCCTTTCGGACATCTTCAGATTCTTTACAACAGATTTTTAAATTTCTTACAATATGTATAAATTTTGAACAATATTGGTCTATTCATTGTTAATGTTTTTCCAGAAGAAAAGGAAACATTGTTGCAGTTAAAGTTAATAGCTTAACGTGGCTCAAGCGTTAATGCGTTGGCTTCTGGTGAAAGCAACCTAGGTTGATTCCCGTGGCGGCCACGATGTTTTCTTTTTCCCTGAAATTTTTCTTAATGTACAGGGTGATTATAATTTGAAACTACTCGGCAGAATGACCTGATATCTGAGCAGAACAATCATGAGGCAATGGAATTTTGTTTAGCGAAGGAAAAAAAATAGTTCCAAAATCTGCCGATAGATGGCGCTGGCAGGGTAATGTCGGGAAAGAAACCAAAAATGGATTCGTGAAACACAGGAATGTTGTTAGCCAAAAAGAAACAACAGAGTTCAGGGTTTTACAAAAAATTTATTAGCGAAAGGATAAGAATACGTGTTTACAGCGACAACAGTGATAATGCCAAAAAAAAAAAAACCAGAGCTTCATGGAAAAAACATCGCACTGAAGATTATGGCAGAAGTTGTTCGATATGTCCTGATGAAGCATTCAAGCAAAGAGCTGGTGCTCTGCATTTTTATGGCAGCTATGTCTGTGGTGCGCATGTCACGTATTAGTAATTTGCATATCTTCAGACAATGTGAACCCTGCCAGCGCCATCTATCGGCAGATTTTGGAACCATTTTCTTTTCTTCGCCAAACAAAATACCATTGCCTCATGATTGTTCTGCTAAAATATCAGGTCATTCTGACGAGTAGTTTTCAAATTACGGCCATTTCTTTTGCATTCCTTCTATAACAATTACGAAAAAATAATGACAATGAATTGGAAAACTGCGATTATGTTTAAAAAATGTTACATTTAGGGAAAACAGACAAAGACTAATAAGTTCGAAGAAAGTCGGCTTATCTGAATTGTCATATTAATTTCCAAATTAACTTTCATAGCCCCCCTCCCCCAAAACAAACTTTATGCATTAGGGGAACTATAAAATTGGTTAATTTTGAATGCTTTGTTGGCAGAAGTTCCCAAGCAGAAGACATTTTCCACCATCTTGGCTTTAAGGAAAAAATTTCCCAACTTGTGGAATTTCCTGACTAGTGGAATACCGACTTGCAGAGAGACGATTGTATTAAAGAAAATGTTAATTAATGTTATCTTTTTGTAGACAAGCTCATAGGTTGAACCTCGACTGAACCATTACTTTTTGCCAGGAGTTTACTGTACCTTCCTCGGGAGGATTGATTTCTTGTAATTATTAACTTTATCACCATTTGTTTGCAATGTCAATAAAATGTAGGAACCTATACAGAAATTACACCTGAAATTTAGAAGAAACCTCATTTTTACTTACGTGATATAAAAAATCGTGTCGTTTTTCAAGATGGCTGACAATTGTATCTACCGAGATTTTATCAATGTTTTCAAGACACAGTTTCACTGTTTGATCTTTGTCTAGATCCATTAAAGTTTCCAGATGTTTTCCAATTGATTTATATAAACCATGATCACGTATTAAACTAAACACATCACTTAAACGTAATCTGCAATAGAAGAAAAAGAATATTACTGATAAAATTATGAATGAAAATCATATGAGCGTGATTTTTTAATAGTGTAAAAAAGAAACTGTGGTATGTAGAATCTGTGAAAGAAGAGGACACATCTATTCAAAAACACACGAACTCCTGGGGAGTACTTAAATTAATAAATTTCAACAATTAAATGATTAAAACATAAACCATTAAGAAATGACATAACCCAGTACCAAAAGGTTACACCAAACCATTTGCAGAATCATATTTTTAAACCGCCCAATGTTAACATTGTAAGTTTCTAATTGACCATAAAGATACCATTAAACCACCTACCTTTGGACCAATTTCGACTATCATTAATTTTACATTACAGTCGGTTTCAAAAGTTTGGGATATCCCAAACATATCAGTGATGCTTGCCATTACACTTTAAGTAATGAATTCTAATATATTTTTAAACAAACTTTAACAGTTGGGATTTATATTTTCATCTATTTACTATGTTTATACAAAATTTGAACACAATAGCTTTATTAGAAAATAAATGGTTTACAATTTTTTAAGGGCGTTTTGTTTCAAAGGTCAGAAATTTTGTTCAAAAGTTTGGGATATTAAACTTTACCACCTGGTAAAGTCGCCTTTTGCTCGAATTACGGCTTGAATTCGCTTAAGCATACTATGAACCAGATTTTGGCATGTCTCTAGAGAAATCTGGGACCACACTTCTCGGATGCAAGCCATCATATCCTTTTTTGTTCTTGGAGTAACTTGTCGAACTCTTTTCTTCATACTTGCCCACAAGTTCTTTATAGGATTAAGGTCTAGTGAGTTCCCTGGCCGCTCTAAGACGTTGATTTGCTTTTCCTTAAAATAAGCCTGTACTTTCTTAGCAGTGTGTGCAGGTGCGGAATCTTGTTGAAATATGTAATCATCTGATGAACACAACGTTTCAATGCTTGGGATGAGAAAATATTCCATCATTTCCATGTAAACCTCAGTGTTCACTCGAGAACGAATAAAACACAATTGTCCTACTCCAGCACTGTTGAAGCAACCCCAAATCATTACTTTAACTGGATGCTTCACGGAGCGGTTGAAATGAATCATTACTTTAACTTCACTGTTGGATGCTGTTTGTTTTTGGAATGAATCCACACACGATCATTCTTGTTCAAATCCAAACAAAACATTGATTCATCACTGAAAATCACACGTGACCACATGATAGGTGACCAGTCGACATATTTTCTCGCCCAGTCAAGACGTTTTTTCTTCTGGGCATCAGTGAGCTGAGGTTTTTTTACTGCAAGATGTGATCGGATATCCATCTCCTGTAGATGACGATACACTGTGGGATGCGAAACTTGCTTCTGTGTAGCATCTGATAGATCGTTTGCAAGCGGCCGTATTGTTGTACGAGGATTCTTTCCTACAATGTTCTTCAGCACTTTCATGTCTCGAGTGTTGAGTTTCCTGGGGCGTCCATGACGTTGCTTTGGCCTCAGCGACTCTTCTTCTCTCCATTTTTTCAAGTTGCGACTGACAGTATTTTGCTTCCTATTGACTTTTTTGGCAATTTCAGTCTGGGTTAACCCTGCAGCAAGCAGTTCAATAATTTTTATGCGATCGTCTTGAGAAACTTCCGTCGTCTTTCCCATTTTTCTGTTCTTTTTGAATTCTTGCTCTTAACAAACATTATGCCTCTTAATTAGTATGCAATTTTATATTTCTTTATAGATTAGAGGGACATAGGAAGAATAAATATTTCTATAGAAATATTTTTGATTTTTTTTACGATATCCCAAATTATCCCGAACTTTTGAACCATGTTTGCGACTTTTGAAACAACACGCCCTTGAAAAATTCTAAACCATTTATTTTCTAATAAAATTACTGTGTTCAAATTTTGTATAAATATAGAAAATAGATGAAAATATTTGTTCCAACTGTTAAAGTTGTAAAAAACAATTATTACAATTCATTATTTATGATGTAATGACAAGCATTACTAGCATGTTTAGGATATCCCAAACTTTTGAAACTGACTGTATATTCATTCATGACACATAATTCCAAGTTGTTTGATATACAGGGTGAGGCAGCGTTCATAGTAGGATATTAAAAGCACACCATTAGGATGTAAATGCAATTTATTTATTATAAATCATTAGATGGTCAGTGAGGGTTTTAATGGTACGCCTACCTCAGCTGTTCGAATTAATGATGAAAAATAGGAGAGAAAATACCACAGCCTGGATTCGAACCAGGAACCTTTGGCTCGGATCGCCAACGCGCTAACCAATTGCGCCACTGCGGCCATGAAAGCGCACCGCTATTTACATGACAGGGCTTGGTTGGAGCAGCTACCTAGTTCGCAGGCTGGGATTATCTTTCCTAAGGCATGATGCTGTGACGGACATTGACAGAAACGTGCTAGTGAACGTATGGATGGAATTGGATTACCGTTTGGATGTGTGCCGTCAGACAAGTGAGCACACATTGAACTTTGCTGAGCTTAAACATGTATGTGACGAACTTGAAGATGGTAAGCATAAAATTGGCGTATCGTAACACATTTGGTATGAGCATTGTTCTTCGACTGTACAGAAATACGCCATTCTTGCGTTCCGTGCGGAAACATAAGAACATAGAGCGGAGGATCATACCATGGGTGATTTTCTATAATCTGTGCACTGGCGTAAAATAATATGATATGCACCGATTCCCACTGCCAGGTAAAACCACAGAAACGTCAAAAGTTGTCAATGAAATTGTAGGATCGATGGTCATTAGGTTGAACGTTTGGGGAATTAAGCAATGCAACAGCCATTTCCGAATAATCAGGTTCATTACAAGCTACAATACTCAGCAAGGATACTGCAGAACAATTCGTTTTAATACCAGAATACCGTTATAGGCGCCTGGTCGTTTTGTGGAGTTCGAATGTCGACAATTTCCCATTCGCTCAGTTTATGTAATGACAATGAACAAGTCCCAGAGTCAAACCTTAAACACAATACGTATATACCTAGAATAGATAGATAGATACTGATACGCCGCCTTCGTTTTGCCTTGAAAAGCTTGACGAAGACGGGCATCTCAGCTATTATACACTGAGTGAGCATATTATTTTGACCACCCTGTCAGTATCTCGTTGGGACACCTTTTGCCTTTAATACTGCGGTGATTCTTCATGGCATTGATTCCACGAGATGTTGGAAGGTGGTGGGAGGAATCTGACACCTTGCCTGATGGATAGCACTGTCTAGTTGTGCTAGATTGGACGGTGGTGGATCCAGCTGTCTGATGGTTCATTCAATTTCGTCCCACAAATGCTCAATTGGAGAGAGATCTGGGGATTGTGGGGGCCACCGGGGTAAGGTAAAGTCCCCCTCATGTTCCTGGAACCACTCCTGCACAATATGAGCTCTGTGGCATAGCGCATTGTCTTGCTGGAAGTAGCCATCTCCATTGGGATACGCCATCAACATGACAGGGTGGACTTGATCGGCGATGATACGGAGGTATGCTGTGCCATTCAGACGTTGTTCAACACTTATTAACGGACCCAACGCATGCCAGGAAAACATTCCCCAGACCATAACACAGCCCGCACCAGCATGAAGGGTTGTACTCATACATGCGAGGTCCATGCTTCCGTGCTGTTTCCGCCAGATTCTCACGTGGCCGTCTGCATGATGTAACTGGAATCGTGACTCGTCAGTCCACATGATTTGTTTCCACTGCTCGATACTCCGACAGCGCATTCAGAGACTGTTTTGGAGGACCCCCGATTAAGATCAGCAGTTATTTGATGCACAGTTGTCCTTTACCAGTTGAGACCCCGTCTTCCGGCTAACCGTCCAGTCTGTAAATACTTTAACGACGGCTGCTCTCGAGCACCCCACGAATGCCGCTGTTTTGCTGATACTCGCTCCATAGCTCCACACACCTACAATCATCCCGCGTTCGAAAACTGTTAAATCGCGTCGTTTACCCATAGTTGAAGAATGGAACACGTCTACTTGTTGTCGACGACACTCAGCTTCCCTTTTTATATAGGTCCGGCCCGCTAGCAACATTGTGGTCTAAGGCTAATAATATGCTCACTCAGT
>JAHWFO010050827.1:306636-393974 GCA_023313115.1 Rhysida immarginata | reverse complement strand
ATTGATTGTTGGTCCATGCAGAGCGTTTGTGAATTGCGTGTTGATACCATTGTTGATACCTATTGTTGTACAAACTTTGCCTTGCATTCTTGGTCATGAGATATTTCTCATTAATATGCCTTGCCATAACCATGAATATCGATTTTTTATCGATATTTATTATTTTTCCGAAATCTGAGGTAGACAGTGACCTTCCTCATGCTTTGAAGGTCATGTATGCGAAATTTTATCAAGATCGGAATAAAACTGTAGATCTGTATAAAAAACGTACAGACCCACAGACAGACCCACAGACCCACAAACATCCTTCTTTATATATATAGATAGATATATATAAGAGATTACTGATGATAAATAAAAGGAAATAATCATAATAATAATAATAAGGAAATAATAATAATCATCCTATGTTGTATTGATATTATATGGTAATAATAATTAAATAAGTTATGTATCTTAGGAATGAACACTAAGCATTATTGAACAATAATAATGACCAGTCATGTGCTCTTATTGTTAAGAAGCTGCGATCTCAATTTTTAATTGATAAACATCATTAATGGTTGAGCCAGATGTGAATTTAACAGGATTTTTTAATGAAGCTACTTATTAACTGATTTTAGATAATGCACAAAAGTTGAATATCTTATTCAATATTATATTAGTCTTAATGCGACTAGCTTTGTAACTTTAATGAAATCTAAATGATTTATTAACAGAAATAAACTTATTTGGGACCCCCCCCCCCAAATAATGGAAAACATTTGATTGAATCTCTTACCCATCCATTGATTAGAATTTTATGATTTTAATTAATCAGTAATTAATAAATGTATTGAATCGAGACATAAAATAAGAAATGATATTCTGAAGTAGAAATTTGTCTTACCGGAATATTTTGAAGAAACTTGATGGACGCGGTGATGTTGCTTTTGTCACTCACCATGCGTTTTTTTTTGAACAAAGGAGTGGATTTCTTGACACAAGAATGCAGGAAATTATTAAATGTAATCCAGTTGATGTGGCACATAATAATTCTCGTGAATTATGAATTTTAGTATCTATTAAAGAGCGCGATTGGAATTTGACAACGTTACAACTTCAACTGATATGAACTCAATTGAAGAGGGTTCTTTCTTAGAGACTAATAGAGAGATAGATAAGGAATGTCAAACTGAATCCTTATCACCACCCGTGAAAAGAGGTCAAACACCCTCAAGGGGTTAAGATCATTATGTGTAATGGGGAGAAGGTTTTCCTTCTTATTTCTTTGTGTTATGTAAAGAGAAGTAAGAAATACTTTCAAGGAGACCCAATGGCTTAGGGGAAAATAATAAATGTTTTCCAAATAATTGTAAGATTTTACATTAATGGTGTATCATTACTTTTGATTGAGAGTGGTTGAACGAATGAATTTAAAATAAACAGTTGTTTATATTTAAACAATAATTATTCATTAGAGAGAAATGAATTAATTAAAGCTTTTGCATCGTTTATTGACATTGAATTGATAAGAGAGAAGTTAGTTGTGTATTTTTTGCACTGTTCTTGGTATAATGATTATTAAGTTTGAATAGTTTTATCACAAGTTAATGTGTTGTGACAAAAAAAAATAATTTGGTATGGAATGAGTAAAGTATAATGCATTATTACTTGAACAATGAACTTTGAAGATGTAATTGACTTTTACGAGAGCGAGTGAAGAAGGAGTCTTCCTCTTTTTTCGGTTTTTCTTTCTATTTCATGACGACATGAGGAAACGAATGAATCGTAGTGGAGCTACTCGTGACGACATCAAACCAATTTCAGCTATCGGAAATGAGGAATCACCCCCTCCTCTTCGCCGTGATTTTCCATTGCCTAGTGGATCAATTTCAATACAATTAACCATGCGAGCGAGATGGATGAAAACTTAGTGCCAACGATAATTTCCTTATTTCTTTTTCGAATGAATAAGATGAACACAGAAAAACTAAGCGATTTCTCAAGAGATTATCATCAACTACTACAACGGAACAATGAACAATTTAGAACTGTGAGTAAACGTAATTACGAACTTTCAATGTTGCAAGTTAATGACATGATTATGTCTTATCCAAGGCCATTTGAACTGAATTTCTGGGAGGCTCCAGTATACACAGAAAATTTCTATGTGTAACCAGTCAAAGAATCTGCCAAAACTCAGAGCTTGTAGCCAAAACGAACTGGCTTATCCTTTATATACTGCCTCATTCCAGATTTTTTTGAATATGAGAGAACCATACGTTCATCACCTGAAATATGACAATAGGGTTGGTAATACTTTCTACAGTTTGCACAAGTTTTATCTAAAAAAGCTCTAATTTTCCTAAGCGGATCAGAATTAGGCTCGGTAACAGGATCAACCACGTGAAGGAAGGCCATCAATGCCTTGAATCTGTCACGGGACATTGCACGTTTAATTATCTCTCGTCCATAAAACTCATCATTGCTCCAGTAAGAGTCTATTGTTGGCTGTTTGATCATCCCCATATAAATTATAATTCCAATCATCCTGTATATTTCCTCAATTGAGGCTATTCTCCAAGCTCCATGCTGATCAGCATAGGATTGCTTATTTAAGATATGTATAAACCTATATGCATTTGTATGATCGACGATTTCTCATACGATCTCAAAATTAAACAACCACATAAATATGCTCATAGGAGTTAATGACTGCAGGAAAGTCCTAGTAGGGATTTGCCCCACATGGACACCTGGAGTACGACTGGGCTTAAATGGATAATCATTCAAATTTGGGCCATTGAGATCTTCGTCATCATATCCCTCATGCACAAGGTCATCTTCTGAATGCAGCCTCTTCCTACGCTGCCTTGGTGTACTAGAATAGAATAAAAACAACCAGTGTAAAAATTTCCTGAAAATAGGGGTGTGTTTAGATAATAGTGGAATGAATGTTTATCTGAGCACCAAATTACAATAAAAATGCAAAATCTCTAAAGTAAATTCTAACGTATTAGACTATATATGTATTAAATACAAACCGTGAAGTCCTCGCTGCACTAGATCCTGGTGCTGGGTTATCCAAATCTTTCAGAGGCATGTCAGGTGGGCTATCATCCTCCATATCATCCTCCTCATTTGCGTTTTCATCTTCAGAGATTTCCTCTTCGGATGTAGTAACCCACTCATCATCATCCAGTAACACATTGCGGCTGTGATCCGTTCCCAATGCTTCTACCATCTCTTCGGCAGTTAAAAATCTTTCCATTTCCTATTATTAATAGAATATAGAAACTGCATTAAAAATATAAAAAGAGTGAAAACTATAAACATACACACACAGGAAGGGATGGGAGGGGGGTTCAGTTTGCTGTCAAGGATAGAAAATATTCATTTGAAAGCAGCTGCTTCATTTTTTCAGAATAGGCAGAAAATAAATTGCAATTTGACAATGTCTTTAGCTACAATAGGGTATTCTAAAACATTAAAAATTTCTCATTTACATCACAAGTTGTTGTTGTTTTAACAAAAATAAACTCATTACCATCAAACTGGGGGGGAAAAATTTTGGATAAAATTACATAACTATGAATACACTATTTCACTCTGTATATTCTGAAAATGTAGGAATGTACAAATGGCACTTATAAAGAAACTTGAAATAATTTTCCTGAAGAAAATACACATTGTGACAGTATATTTGATTTTTTAAAAATGCTGTTAGATTAGCAAATGATTTATTATCATAAACCTTGAAAAGAATTCTCATATAAATATAATTGTTTTAACATAAGCAAAATTATAACTAGCAAACTGAAATAAGAAACTTTTGTTTAAAATTAACAGACTTATGAATGATATTTCAATATCTCTATAGTAATTTAGCAGGAATGGAAGAGGAAAATCCAAATAATCCTTTCATGATTTTAGACTACTTTTGATGAAATTAATGTTTATCTACTACAAAAAATAGATGATATTTTATTTAAACACTTTAAAAAAATTCTTTCATGTAAAATGCACATTCTTTAAAGCATATTTAAACTTTAGAATTAGCTTTTCATTCATAAAATGACTTGTGAAATTTACAAAATGATATTGTGTAATGTTTGTGATTTTCTAAGGGGGAGAGGGGGTGATAACTTATCCTACATAATGAGGCATATAAAACTAAGGTTTACTATAAAATCTTTGTAAGAAAAAGCAAAAAGTGGAAACATACTTACTATAGAAAATTTCAATAAAACAAATCCGAAAAAAATGCGATGGAAAAATTGGAAAAAGTTAGTCCCCTTCAACAAAGTTTTTCCTGAAAACGGGAAAATGAATTTAAAGAAATTCAACAAATAAATATCTTGACTGAAGTTGTTAAAAATTTTTATAACACAAATTTACGTATACTTACCAAATGTAATGAAGCAGTAAAAAAAAACGCACGTGGATTTTTTGCGACTGTATGAATAGAAAATACGAGCGTCTCTAATTGTTATAGCGAAAAGGAGGAAAGGTCAAAAGAGGAAAGGTCATGTTGCTGTTGACCTTTTATAGGGGCTACGCATGTGCATGTGACGTCATCAAATGAGCGAAGTTTTTGAGGGCTTCAATTATCAAATCAATATAAGAATAATTCATCCATTTTCGTACAAAAAATTAATATATAGCAATAAGGCATAACTAAGCTTTCTTTTAATTTAAATAAATTCAAATTCTGAGGCACAGAATTCTGTTCACGAGGTTATTCTTCCAGGAATTGCGAAAAGGGCGCGAAGTAATTGCACATGCTTCTGTAAGTCAAAATTTTTATTATTTTTAATGTTTTTTTTTTCGCTTTTTCGTAATCGTAATAAATTATACACGCATGTCACATTATTATAATGGAATATTATTTTTCGTAGGACATAATATATATTTCTCTGAGCTTAGTAACATTGACTTTTTCAACCTAAGGTTAAGCACTGTTAGATGTGATTCAAAAATTAAAGTTATATTATTTTCATAGTTTACTTTTAACTTTAAATACATACAATAAATAAAAAAATGCTTCTGGTTCGTATAAAATTATAACTATCATTGTATAATCACTTGAATTCGAGTTAGGCATTTTTTAAATTTTGCGCGCTAGTAAACAGATACTCGAGGACACTGGTGTCCTCGTCAGTCGTGAAACAGTTAAAATGCTTAGAATTCCATATACAGTGCATGAGATGAGGACTAATTTGTAAAAGGATTTCTAAAGAGCCTTTGAGAAATAGAATAATGGTAAATTAAAAAGTTTTAAGGAGTTAATCTTTAACTTAAGTGGATAAAAGTAGATTTCAGATATTGCTATTATTTAACAATGGAGAATTTAATATAAAGAGCATGTAATAACTTGACAACCCATTTAATAACTTACTTTTGAAGACTTTATATTACCTTAACTGTACTTTTATTATAGAATAAATGTGTGTGTTTATACTTAAACCTCTTGTTTCCATGGTTTCTCTAAACAATCTTTTCTTAACCCTATAAACCCCGGTGAACTTTCACGACCGGGTCGGACCAAATTGAACCTCGGCTACCCATTTATTTTCACGAACAGAAGGGCGGTCCACACTCTAACTAAAATTGGTGTCCTTTTCAATGGCGCAGACGACTGCATTAATTAGGGTCTGGGACCCGTACAGTAACTCTGATCGAGAGGTTTATGAATTATCTCGCTCATCACTCAAAGAAAATCCCGCTTATGTTCGCAGCGGGTTTTCATAGTGGCTTCATGGTCTTTTGAAAGCAGTAACCAACAAGTAACGTGACTGAGCTCTCATCGTGAGCGCCATTCATTATCTCCTGCCTTAGAAACGTTTAAGCAGCATCAGTAGCCTTTAATTAATCGATATAGTCTCAGTATTGCTTTAGAAAGTGATGACCAAAACTGACTTTTAGAATTAGCTAGGGAAAATTATGTACGCACCCGTCATGATTGTGAGGATTTTACAGTGAGTAGAGGCAAAAGAACAGCGCCAAAGACATCTAGCCGCTGATCGTTCTTGACACCCACTAAATGGAATGTTAATGTCATCAAAAGATCTCTAGAAATAGTTGCAAATAATGCCGAATTTCTTTGGTTTGATAAAGAAAAAAAGTGATTTACATAAAATCTTATGATTGATTATAAGCAGCATTTTGCTGCAATTGGTGGAATGGTCGTAAATAGTACATTTTGTGGCTGGAATGTGTCAGTCGACAAGAAAAATGCATATTGAAATTTTTCAGAACTCCGCTGAGAACTTAAAATCTCTGCTGAACGGTGATCACCCACAATCTGAATTTATGGATAAAGTCCGTGTCTATATTAATGCGTTTTTTTTGACATCGTTTGGCACGAAACAAATAAGGGAAGGACCATTCATGCCTATCTTTAATGTTCACGCCTAAATTTTCTTGTGCTTTCAGGTGCTTTGCTGCCTGAAAAGTTTCATTTTGTCTATCTAGATATATTTTGTTTCTAATTATGAAGCACATGCAAATATCACAAATCAACACTTTCTACAACTTAACAACGACGTAATTGCTCTGCTGTATCAAGTGAATCCATAATTTTGCACAAGCTGCACTAGAGTTCATTTTGCAAGTGCATAAATAATGATTATAAATTGGTCATTTGTGCAGATAAACGAACCGTTGTTGGACATAGCAGCAGGTACAATGTTTCTATCACAAATAAAGTTGTAACTGTTTTTGTTGACCAGAAATGTCACAAATGATATTGTATTGCGCACTCGAGACGATTGTCTTCAACGCATTTATGAGACACATCGGTCTATGACGCCCTACAATACGTCTTAATTTATTGCCATGGATAAGTTGGGTATAATTATGAATTGCATCAAGTCAACGCTATGAAAGAGTGCCGAATATAAGCAAATAAATAACCCAATTATTCAGCAAAACTCATTTTTTTTTGTAAAAATATATATAATGGCATTTATTAGTAAATGGTTATGATGTTTTTATTATTTAAGTTTCTTGTTTGCAGACAGTGATTGTTGAGTTTGTTTTGTATAAAATAAATGTTAATAAAAATCTGTACGTGATAGTCGCTGTCTGCTGCCGTTGTCCCTCGTGATGTTTTTTGTGACCACGAGGATGTTGTGTCGCACTATTGTTGGTTTTCTTTCCGAAATCACTTTTTTCTCCTATTACAACAGACCACTTCCAGTCTCTGGCTTGACCAGTCCTACTCCCTGTTGGTCTTTCACGTGTTTACTAGTGAAGCCGTGGCATTCAACTTTCATTTCATTCCATGTTTAAACATGGGATCCGACCATATTTATTGGCTCAGTCGATACTAGCAAAAGTTTCCAATGTTTTGTAAATTGCTCCAACCCTACCGTTCGATGTTTAGTTCCTTACTATTGACTCAGACAGGTGAAATTCTCACTTTTTTGTAGCAGCTATGAACCTCTATTGAGCAGCATCTTTGCGGGTTTATTAGTAAAGTATAAATGAAAATTCTTTAGATACTATTTCAGCAATAACGTTTATAAAGGACGCCATGCTGCACATTTATTCCTATGTTTGGAGTTCTTTTTTAAGTATCACCTCTCCTAAATTTTGTTCAGTTTTTTGCTTCCCCCTCTCAAAATTTGGTAGAAAAGCGTGGTTGTTTTATTTTTTTTGTCCATTCTTTCATATGGAGGAATCATATTTTGAATAGGGTCGTTCCCTCCCTAGGCCAATTAGTGCAAATATATTCGATAGAAGTACCGACTTTTAACCTTTCTTTCCCTACAGAAGCGTCAGCCAGCTCATCTATGTGCCTAGACTGGGCACGAGTAAGGCATTACCTCCTGGTATAGTAAGTGATGATATTGTCGTCATGCTCCAAGATAACAATCCCTTTACATTATGGAAGGCAAATAAGCGTCGATATGGAAGCCAGTCTCAGTGACACAGGCTGAAATAATACGGCAACTCTCAGCCTTGCGTTTCTTAGTATGCTGATGATCCGAATGTCTATGTAGCAACAGCGCCACAAATCCATGCTCAGGCTGGAGCCGTGTCACTGGTTCTGGATAATAAAATTTTGATAGACCATATGGTCCCAGGTCCCCCCTCAATATATACTACATGGAGACTCGCGGTCCGGTCAAACCCAACAATATCAATTGAAATCTTCCTAAGTCAACTAAATGTGATCTTAAGGACCACAACACATCACATTCATCAATAGGTGTACCCTCTTGTGCTAACTCTGTTTCTATCCTACGTCGACATTCAAATGCAATGCGAACAAATGACATAACATTCTATAATTGTGGAGGCCGAGGACATGTAAAAACGGATTGTCCGTCCAAAATTTATCCCACTACTGCAGGTCGAGCTACTTCCGCGATACCCCCTTATTCGCAGGATACTGCAACAACCAAGCACATTTCTTGTGCGTTAGCTTCGTAAATGTGACACAATAAAGGACAAAGCAAGAAACCTGCAGATCACTGTGTAGGAGTCCCAAACAAGGATTGGATAGTGGATACGGGTAGCTCATTTGACGTAATTAACGAAAATTTTCAAAGCTGTCATAAGCGGATACATACTGCAGACCATAAGAAAACTATTGCTGCCAAAGGTACGGTACGGCAAGTGTGCTATGAAATTTAGGAGCAGTTTTGAAACTCTATGATATACTTTTATGTTCCAAGCACACGCCTCAATCATGTCTCCATGAGTCAATTATCAAAGCAGGGTTACAGTCTTATTTTTGGCCAAGGTGTTACTCCATTACTTTATCCAAGTGCATGACCATCACTGCGCAGAAGGTCCTTCCGGTCATTGCATTGGGCCATCCATCTTCAAAAAACTCATCGCAATACTGAAACACCATAGCATGTGCGGTCTTATAGTTTTGCTGCCATTAATTGATGGCCAACTATATCTTGCATGCCTTCAGGTCATTATACAAGGTAAATGGTCAACGCGTCCTTTACAGCTAATTCACGTGAATACAGTGAGACCAATGCCAAAAATAGAAATAAATGTCTATTAGCGGCCGTTGACGATTCTTCACGAAAAACTTTTGTTTGTGCTACACGGATAAAGGTGATGTGTGGTAAGCGTTTATGGACTTGATACAAGCTAAAAAGCTATACAGGACAAAATCTGGCGAACATACTTTCTGAAAATGGAACAGAATTCACCAATGCAAAGCTAGGTGAGTTCTACAACAAGCAAGGCATATCTCAACAATTCATCATTCCTGAGAATCCCCAGTCGAAGGTGTTGCTGAGCGAACCGTAAGCTCCATTTGCGATGGAATTCGAGTTCTTCTTACATCGTCAAAAGTTCCGCACCGATTCTAAGACGATGCTGCGACTACAGCAGCATTTAATCTAAATTCTTTACCCAGACGAGGTCAGACTAAGCCCCCTGAGGAGATACAGTCCAAAAAGAAACCGTCAATCAAATATTGAGATCCTTTCCGTTGTCTGGTATTCTATTATATAACAAAGTCACACCGATCAAAGTTTGACGCTCGCGCCAAAAGTGGTGATTTTATGGGATACTCCATTTCTTCCCCTGAGTAACTTATTCATGCATTTGATGGGAGCAAGTTTTACGAGCACGTACAGTTCGCTTCTTTCCTAAGGTATTTTCAGAGTTCACAAGAAAATCAGATTCATCATTATCTGTTCCTGTGGTATTTCCAATTCACATGGAATCCCCAATTTTTGAAGCACCACAGCCTAATGAACCAGATTTCATTCAGAGCATACCGTCAATCTCACCCACTTTAATATTACACGAGACAAGATTGCAGGCCCTATATGATTCTGAGGACACACTAGAGAATACACCTCCATCAGAAACCACATTGATGGAATATGTTCAAGCTTGTTCGTCTAAATCATCAGTGAACCAACCAACTGTCGAACTCCCCTCTACCGGCATTACGACGTTCTAAAGGATAAAAGAGAAGGCAGAAAAGTAAAGTGCCGCCTTATGTCATCCAGACTATACTGAACTGACTCTGATTTGCTAATCTCTTCGACAACCACAGCCCAGTCTTATGAACAAGCACTCGCTTCTCCCCAACAGCATCAATGGGAAGAGGCCATGCAAGTTGAATTGAATTCACTCTATTTCATCACGTTTGGGATTTAGAGCTTCCACTGCTAAATGTAAAAATTATAAAGATCAAATGGACCACTGCTTCAAATATAATTCTGATGGTTTGCTGTCCAGATTCAAGGCAAGGTTGGTGGCTATCGGCTCGTCACAATTCTATGGGAGCCGGTATGAGTTAACGTTCTCACCTGTCATCAGAATGGAATCCCTGCGCTTACTATTTGACATAGCTGCAAATACAGGAATGTCAGTGCGCCAGTATTACATCAAATTCACACTGATAGACCACGCTCCTCAGCTTCTTAATGTATGTAATGACTTGCACGCGGCCGGATATAGCTTTTGCAATTACTAGTCTGTCGACATTGCTAAATCACCTACAAACTTGCATATGACTGCTCCTAAGGACATCGCATCTTATCTTAAACACATTTGCGATACATCACTCCTTTTTTCCCCATTTAAAGGCCCTTTGTGTGCATACACTGACGCTAGCTTGTGTGTCACTCCACAGAGTAAATAATATTCTGGAATTTTTATCAAAATTTGAAAAAGTACCATAACCTGGTCCTCTAAGAATCTACGTTTAGTCGCCCTGAGCAGCTTCGAAGCAGATATAAACGTAAAAACGATTATAAAATCACTGAAATGCCTTTGGGACCTCATAACTGAGTTAGGACAAGGGGAGCTTGTTTCTTTCACCACAATCATTTATACTGACTCAAAGTCTGCCATAGCATATCGGCGAGCATTAGAATCGAATAGTAGAAGACACATCTTGGGATTACACAATTTCATCGCGCAAGAATTTAAGCTTCAGAATGAGATTCATACCTACTCTTCTTCCCTCGACATGCTAGCAGACGTACTAACAAAACCTTCAACTGCCCCTGCTTTACATAGATTCCTGGATTTTTTATCCTTGTCAGAGCAAGATATGTAATTGTTTATATTAAATTAGACTTACATCATTGGTTTTCTAGCCTACACAAGGCGTATTTACAAAGTTTATCTTGTTCTTTTAAACTTCATAATTGCAAAGTTGTTTACGTCGCGGAATGAGACGGAATCAAAACGCAATATTATTTTGTTAAATGACTTTAGCTTAAAAATCACAGAAGAATTTTTTCTTTGGGCTTGTTCTTACCTTCCGTGAAGGCAGAAATCACATTTTTCTACTATATGGTATGTTTCTTTTACATTTGTTAAAGTATGATACATTTAATATATATTTTAATTGGGTTTACCAAAATGCAAATATTGTTTTTTTTCTTTTCCATATGTATGTATTGCACTGTGTGCGCACACAAAAAATGAAAAAAAAAGAAATAATAAAAAGCAAAAATGTTTCTTTGTTTATTGTAACTTAGACAATTTTTATATGAATTTATAGTTTTATTTTGATTTTACTTATTATTTATTAATTCTTTTGTTAATTGTTAATTATTATTTTATTTTTCATTTTTTTTAGGAACAATTAATTTTTGTATTCCAGGGTTTTTGTGTCTCGTCCTTTTCTCTTATAAATATCCGTTCATAATTTTTTATGCGAATTTGTATATGTAACGCAGTACCCAAACTTTATCCGTACAAATGACCGTCATTTTTTTGTCGTGTTCAACCAAATTACAGGGGGCTTTTGTAAAAACAGATATAATAATAATTATTTGTAAATGATTATTCTATTTTTTATTTAAGTTTTTTTCTTTGCATGCAGTGATTGTTGAGTTTATTTTGTCTAAAAAATGTTAATAAAAATCTCCACAGCTGTTTGCTGCCGTTGTCTCTTGCAAATGATTTCTTTGGATAAAAGATGAGAAAAGATAAAACCCTAAAGAAAACACTGGTAGACGTGGGACAACACGATCAGGGATGGCAAAAGAACGGAACGGATAAAGGGAATAAAGAGGGTAATCGGATTGGCTCAGCATCTCCACAACCCAGACAGGGTTGAGGCTAAAAGAAAGAAGAGCTCATCAAGAGTTCATAAGAATTAAAAAACTAAGCATTAATGATTGTTAGAAAAACGGGAAGGCCGGCCTGTAAGAGGAATGAAGTCCAATGGAATGAAGAGTCAGTCCTCCAGACGAAACAGTATCCATAAGGAATGCTCCAACAAGAGCGTTTGAGAGCGTTGGAGGGCGTTGGAAAAATTAGCACACCCATCTAGGTCGATTCTGCGACCCAAAAAGTCCGCAACGGGGAACCTGGTGATAACCGTCAAATGCTTGGCAAAGGCTGGGATGTCCGAATTAAATTCATGGTGAATGATCAAATGGTTTGAAAAGATTTCGTGCAGCGACACGTACCTAGGCGACAAAGGTCGGAGGAAAGTCCAGGGCTTACCATGGTCAATCCTTGAGAACAATCAATTATATAAGAAGATGTCCATCTTATCACAATAGAATCCATTCTGTGATGAGATGATCACAAGGTAGTTCAGGTAAGAGGTTTGCATATTCTTTCACCAAACATCCATCGTATAAAAATTTCAAAATTCTGAAAACTCAAAGGAAGGACCAATGGAAGAAATGACTGACAAAAATCTTCTTGTACTTACCAAGACGAGGACGGGTGCACAAATACCTTAAAGAGGAAATGAAAGGCATACCCTCAATTATTAGTGAAGCGCGAGGATAAAATAAAAAGCGCAAAACGCAAAAGCTCGATAATTGAGGGTATTAATCGTCTCAGAGAATATGGAAAATTATAACAACAATACTAGGTAATTAGGAACTTCAAAACAGTGAAAAGTTCTCGAGTTAAAACTTCTGCCAAAAACAAGTAAAGAAAATTTTTTTAGTGTATAACTTTTGAAATATTTAAAAATAAAATTAATAATTTAATGCTTGTTGGAGGTGTTTTTCCGAGAATGCGGCAATGAAATATGACATCCAAATATTTGTAAGTAAGTAAACCCCGAGGTAACAATACTTTTAAGTATTGCAGAAATGTTGGATAAGCTTCTAATAAAAAACTTAGCAGAATAGGAAAACCCATACAAGTAAAGTAAGGACCTCTCTGCACCCCAAACAAATTACCATATCACAGCAAGAAAATCCCTCCCGTTTTTAACCGATGTGACCAGAGCTTTTTTTTTCAAAATTACTCATGTAAAAGCAAAAAGGATGCCTCATTCACTGCAACTCAAAAGTCGTGTGAATGATATAGTTTTATAACATAATGATAAGTCTGCCCAGACTATTTACGAGAACCGTCAGGGTTTACCAATAGAGCTGGTTATGTGAGAAATGTAATTTGGCAAAGAATTAATATCGGTGAAAGGATGGATCATAATACTGTTCTTATTAACTAAACAGGTGGTGGCCTTACAGTATAACAGAGGGACATCAGGAGTTCCAACTTGTTTCGCCATTTATTCCCGGCTTTGTCAAGGATATACAGCAAGAGGCATGCAAGCCTTTATATATACAGAACAGTGGTACAAGTTAAGCAATGAACGTAAATACATACAAGAACCAATAGGATATAAAGCAAGGGGGCCAATGAGAAAAAAGACATAATGGCCAGTAGTATAAATTAGAATATGCCAGACGGACTTTAACGTGTTTGCTATACTTAGTTCTTTATCTGATCTACTATGATTTTCTCTCATTTTCTTTATTTTATGTTTCTTCTGCATTTTGTAAGTTTCTTACCCCTTTATTTTATTATGGTTTTTTTTTTATGTTAATTCTCTTGTCTTTGGACAACCGGATATGTTCTCTTTTCGGTCCGCGTTAAACCCACCATCTCTGTACAACTTCTCTTTTGTGTATCTTTAAAAAAAAAAAAATTTTTTTGTATTTATTCTATTTTATTCTACTGGCCATTATGTCCTTTTTCTCATTGGCCCCCTTGCTTTATATCCTATTGGTTCTTGTATGTATTTACGCTCATTGCTTAACTTGTACCACTGTTCTGTATATATAAAGGCTTGCATGCCTCTTGCTGTATATCCTTCGGATCATCACTTCAGACTAGGCTCATTCGATTACCAGAGCTTCATTCATCATTGGGACTGCTGCTACTGCACGACGATTCTACCACTCGACGGACGACGACGTACCTATTGCAGACTGGACGACTTTCGGTGCATCAGTGGATTTTCCAAGAGGACTAAAAAGGTAGGACTTTTTTAAGTCATTTATACTGAGTCGTTTTGAGTAGGTGCGTCCTTCTAAGGACGGCAAAACTCAGCACCACACCTGCTTCATGATGACATCAGGCACTGTTAAGTATGCTGATGGTAAAGTGTTACCTTGTGACCTGGCCTACAAAGATGCGTGTAAGGATCCGAGATTTCTGGCATTTGACATTATTATTAACGGACAACTTGAGTCATTACGTAATGAACTGAACAAGAAATATCTTGAGTTAGAATCAAGGGTGGAAGCGCTGTCTAAAGAACTTGGTAGTAAAATTGATAGTTTAAAAAGTGATATTCAGAGTGCTAGTTTAGAGACTGCAAATGGCTTTGCTAACCTTGGCAATATTATCAAGGAGTTTATGGGCTCTCCCGTTACTTCTGATTCGCCCATGATAGTGGTAAATCGTGATAATGAGAATGTTTCTACCTGCCTGGAAGAAGTCAACGAAGGAAACTCCTCACTACGAACTAGCATCAAAAGAAGGCACGAAAATGATTCTGCTGAAAATGATGGAGGTAACTGGCGTATTGCGCAGAATAAAAGAAACAAAGGTGCTGTTAGAATAGACAACATTCAGTCCACTGTCGATATAAAAAATGGTGTCTCTGTAGCCCTACGAGGTAATAAAGCTAAGCGTGGTAATTCCGAAAGCAATGTCACCCATGGAAAAGGAGTAATTTACATTCCTCCGATTATTATTCGTCATCACGGGAAACCAATCAAGGAAATTCTACAGGAAATCACAAAACATGTGTCTTTAGATAAAATCATCTGCCACACTGGTCGTAAGGACACCATTAAGATTAAGTGTCTTGATGAGGACACGCACAAAATTCTAGTATCTGGAGTAAAGAGTAACGATGTGCTAAAAATCCAGCATCATCAGCTCAAATCTGAAAAGCTGCTGAAATATGTTGTCCGAAATGTTGACACAACGTATGACCTGGAAGACTTTTGTGATGACCTAAGGAAGGCAAATTATTACCCAGAAAAGGCAATCAGGTTGAAAAAGGCAAATGGTTCCGTCGAAATGCCACTGGTGCTGGTTTTACTCCAAAACACTGAGCATAATAAGTCCTTTTTGAGTTTAAAGCGTGTCGGTCCTCTTGCTGTTACTGTAGAATTATTTAGAGGCAACAAAAGGCCCTTACAGTGTTACAACTGTTTGCGCTTTGGGCACGTCTTCCAAGGTTGCACCGAATCGCCTAGGTGCAACAAGTGCGCAGGTGATCATCAGTCGAGGGACTGTGCTAATGTAAAGGGCAAAGACCCCCCTAAATGTATTCGTTGTGATGGTCAGCATACTTCAAGTTACACCAAGTGTCCGAAATATCCCCAAGTCAAAAGAATCAAAAGCACTAAAGTAGTTGATGGCAGAACCTATGCTTCAGTCGCATCCAGCTCTTCTCATTCAGATGCGCTCGATCCAATCCAATTGCGTAGCATTTACAGGAGTCTGGGTAACCTTCTTAATCTCTGTAAGGAAAGTGGCAACGTACTGCCACAGGTTGCGTCCCACGAAATCAAGAACTGACCATGGACAGACACCACTACAGAACAATTACCCACGGAAAGCTTCGTTGCAATATATGGAACGCCAGGGGAATCTATCGGAAGCGCATCGAATACTACAATTTCATCATTAATTGGAATATTGACATAGCTTTCGTGTGTGAGACGCACCTGAAATCAACTCAAGCTTTTAACTTGCCGGGTTATCATGTTTATCGAAAGGATCGACCTCTGGGTAACAACGCCAGTCAAGCATTTGGTGGAGCAGCTATCATTGTCAAAGATGGCATTGATCATCGTGAGACTATCACTCCCGACTATATAGGTATGGAAGCCGTTTCCGTTATTATAAGTGATGCTAACGCAGGCGAAGTTAAGTTCGTCTCATTATATAACTCGCCTAAGCACAAGCTTAGACCATGCGAACTCGACGATCTGCTGTCCGGACCCATTCCGGTTGTAATGGCGGGCGACTTAAATGCAAAGCATCATGCATGGAACTCTAAATGCCACAATCAAAATGGCAATATCTTATATGGATATACATTGAACGAAATTAACACCTTTGTTGCTGGTCCCCTTGAAGACACCTACTACTGCGACCACTCCCCTGTTAGCGACGTGCTTGACATCATTGTTCTTAAAGGATTCTTCAAGCCCTATAATATATTTACGGTAGATGACTTATCCTCTGACCATCGACCAGTGATGCTTATCTTTGAGGGTTTGGACATCGATTTGAAGATTGGGCTTCGCTCCAAGCAGGACTGGAAACTCTTCAGAGATATTCTTCGCGAAAAAAGCATCCCATACAAAGAGGTTATTGCCAACGATGACATAAACACAAATATTAGTTCTATCACTAGTGTTATCCATGAGGCTAGTTGTTCCAGTGCCTTCACTGCTGATCGAAAGCGTCCTGAACATCTTGACCTTCCTCCCTACATCAGACGACTCATTCTTGAAAGGAATTCCTATAGAAGACTATGGCAGCGCAAGCGACTACTCTTTTTCAAGAAGAAGTACAACAGGCTTTCTCGCAAGGTCCAGGAAGAGGTTAAACTTCTACGAGCACAGAGGTGGAGTGGAAAACTGAAATCTTTGTCTGTCCAGGACAACTCACTCTGGGGTACTGTAAGGGCCTTGAAGGGTAACAGGCCCATCCAATTGCCGCCGCTGCTTGCAGACAATGGCAACTTCGTCACCAGTGATGGGGAAAAGGCTCAACTGATTGCGGATTCCCTGAAGATCCAATTTACCACGCCTACTGGGACCAACCTGGACAGTCTCTCAAACACTCAGCTTGTGAACAATGGCTGTATCGCTTACCAGTGCATCCATCGTGTTCCTACCCCTGAGGATGTCATTAGTATTCATGAAATCTCCGATATCATAAAGCGACTTAAAATCAAAAAAGCAGCAGGTATCGATTCCATCACCAATAGTGCTCTGAAGAACTTGCCTTCTAATATTGTCTCAACTATTACCAAAGCCATAAATGACTGCTGGAAACTTGGTTACTTCCCCGACCAGTGGAAAGAATCCGTCATCGTTACCATTCAAAAGCCAGGTCTTAACCCTGCTCTTGCTGCCAGTTACAGACCCATAAGTTTACTACCTATGTTGTCCAAAGTCTTTGAACGCGTCATCCTAAGGAGATTTAATGCTTTCTGTGTGGCCAAAAATCTTGTTCGTGAGGAGCAATTTGGTTTTCGACCTGGACACTCCTGCCAACTTCAGATCTGGAGGCTTGTTGCAGATCTAAACACTCCTCTAAATTGTGCAAAGTACGGTGGTCTTGTCTTCTTGGATGTCCGGAAAGCTTTTGATCAAGTTTGGCATAACGGACTCATATTCAAGATGATTACTTGTGGTTTCCCTGACGATCTGATTGCTTTGATCAGTTCCTTTCTGACGAACAGGAAATTTCGTGTTAAGGTTGGCTACTCGATGTCAAGCCCTTGTGACGTCAATGCTGGTGTTCCCCAAGGCTCTGTCCTGGGACCTGCATTGTTTAATTTCTTCATCCACGACTTCCCAATCTTTACTAAGTGTGAGCTATATCTGTTTGCTGACGACGCAGCCATCATGACTACCGACCGCAATCCCGCTCACGTCACATCTCGGTTACAAAATGCCTTACATCAGTGCGAGAAATGGTTTGCTAAGTGGAGACTCAAACTAAACGTCGACAAGTGCAAAGCTATGTTTGTTACCAAGAAACTTCGGAAACCCCCGAAGCCTCTCCTTCTTTCGGGTAGAGAGCTCGAATGGGTGAAGAATTACAAATACCTCGGAGTGGTGATAGATGCCAAGCTAAATTGGGGTGACCACGTCTCCTATGCTATCAATAAGGCTAAGAAGGCAAAGTTGAAAGTCTCCTGGGGCGAAATAGTGCTCTTGGATTAGATAGCAAACTTTTGCTATATAAAATGGTAATCCGGACCATTCTGTTATATGGTATGCCTGCCTGGGCCACAATATGCAAGTCCAGATGGAAGAACCTGCAAACTTTCCAAAACATTACCCTGAGGACCATCGCCCAACTTGACAGGAGAGTCGCAACAAATATTTCCATTGCCGAAGATTTTGATATTCCTCCTATTGGAAACTACGTACAGGAGTCGTTGAAGAAGCTTCTTCCGAAGATCAAGGACCACCCAAATCCTCTGGTTGCAGATATTCTGGATCACCCGCTCACTTTTCGAAGTTTACTCAGGCATCGCAGGCCTCGTCATCTCCTGGACGTCAACTTCGAAGACATCCAAAAGGCTATTTTTCCAGACTACTGGATCTCCTAGCTCCTTCGTGTCCCTCGTCAATCAACAATCTGCTTCACTGTCCTAATAGGAAAGGACTCCTCTTTATGCTCTGGATGACTTAACAAGGTTCATCTGGCTTATTTCCTAATTCAGCGTACTTCCCTTGGATACTACTTGGACGAGTATGGTAGTGAAAGCATTGCTTCCGGACCACTCGTTTGTTTTTTCCCTGCGCTGTTCGATTGTCGTTGTCTTGCTGTATATCCTTGACAAAGCCGGGAATAAATGGCGAAACTAGTTGGAACTACTGATGTCCCTCTGTTATACTGTAAGGCCACCACTTGTTTAGTTTAAAGAATTAATGTTTACAGAATACGCCATGTAGACCCTTTTATAAGTGTAAACCTTTTGGCAAAGAAGAGGAAACTTTCTGACAACGGAAAAAAGTCGAAGAGGAAATCCGTCATTAAGAAAGGACAGGCATGGAAGGATTAAGAGTAGCTACCGATACTAACTGTTTACCGACCTAGCGGACCCTATAACACCGGCCAACAAAATTTAAGATTTTTCTTGTAACAAAATGAAAGTGGGTTATTTTTAGTAGTTTTTTCTGCTGATTACGAATATAATTTTTAAATTTCTCTAGCACGCACAGCTTTCTTGTTTTGCAATGAAACATTTTTAAATCATTTAGTGTTTAGGGCCTGATAAATTTCCTTGCAGCCCCAAAATATGGATACTTTAAGAATGTAGCTGCTTCTCTTCACTCCCATTACTTTAACATAGAAGTCTCGATGTGCTTAACTTGGAAACTTGACGTGATAGAAAAAATCTAAAAGCATATTCGGATTCTACCTACAAATTACTATTAATAAAAAAAATTTTTTTTTGTCTGCAAAAAATGCATTGCGTGGTAAACTATGAATACGATTGTTATAGCTGTTGGTTTTGCTCATAACAATGCTCATAACTTGCTGATTATTGGCGTAAAAATTATGCTTATGTAAATATCCATACGGGATAGCCTATTTACCACTACTAAATGATAATTAAAATCTCCACGTGATAGTCGCTGTCTGCTGTAGTTGTCCCTCGCGAATAATTTCTGTGATTACCAGGATGTTGTGTCGCATTAATGTAAGTTTCTTTCCGTAATTACGTTTTTTTATTTAGACAGACTACTTCCAGCGTCAGGCTTGACCAGTCCTACTCCCTTTTCGTCCTCCGCCTCTTTACTAACGCAGCTATAGCGTTCAACATTCATTTCATTCCACAGGCCTTCAGTTGACTTTTAAAACATGGGAACGGACCATGTTTTTTTTTTCGGGGTCCAGTCGATAACTGGGGAAAGTTTCCAGTGTTTTGTAAATTGCTCTGACACTGCCGCTCGATGTTTAGTTCCTTAATATTGACTCATGCAGGTGAAATTCTCACTTTCTCGTGGCATCCATGATTCTCTATTGAGCAGCACCTTTGCAGTTTACTTGTAAGGTAATACTATTTCAACAATAACGCGTATAAGGGATGCCATGCTGCGCATTTCAGTTTTCTTCATTCATAGGTGATTATTGTTTTGTAATCTTCCTTTAGACATAAATAAAAATTAGAAATTTCCTACTTTCTCTTTATAAGAAATTAGTCTGCTCAATGCATCTTTAAATATCTAAACTCAATTTGCACAATGTAGCAATTAATATTTTTCATTACAGTATTTTGCTGTATAAAAGTACATTTAAATATTTGTTTATTTATTTCGAAAACTATTTTCTTTTGTAATTAAGATCACAATGTCAATTCCTCAATTGAATCATATTGTAGAGTATTCTTTTGTAGGGAATTTTTTGTATTTCTTAAATAAATAGCTCATTCTTAATCCAAATAAAAAAAAAGTTTCTATAACGCGCCATGTTTATTCTTATGTTTGGAGTTTAGTTTAAGCACGCCCCTAAATTCTTTTCTATTTTTCGCTTCTCCATCTCAACATTTAGTAGCAGAACGTGGCTGATTTTTCTTGGTCCAGTCTTACTACAACATGGAGGAATCATATTTGGAAGAGGGTTGTTCCCTTCCTAGGCAAACGAGTGCAAATTAGATTCAATTGGTAATGTGTTTTAACCTTTCTCGAAACCATAGGGCTAGCTAAATATGTCCAAGAAAAGATCTCTATACCTGCACAAGCTTCAGCCAGCTCAACCATGCGCCTGGATTGGGCACGAATAAGGCATTACCTCCTGAATATGGTGAGTGATGATATTGTCGCCATGCTCCAAGATGACAATTCCTTTACATTATGGACAGTAATTAAGCATCGATATTGAAATCCGGATTTAGTGACACTTTGGCCGAAATAATGCGGCGCCTCTCAGCATTGCGTTTTTTAGACGCTGATGATCCGAATACCTATGTCGTAACAGCGCTGCAAATCCGTGCTCAGGCTAGTGCCGTGTCTCTGGTTCTGGATGATAAAATTTTGATTGACCATATAGTCGCAGGTCTACCTCCACCCATACTCCATTGAGACTCGCAATCCAGTCAAACCCATTAATGTTAATTGACACTTTCCTAAGTCAACTAAATGTGGTCTTTAAGGACCACACAACACCTAACTCATGAATATGTGTAGCCTCGTGTGCCACCTGTGTTTCTTCCCCGTGCCCACATCCAAATGCCCGTGGAGCAAATGACATAACATGGTATAATTTTATTATAAACGTAAGAGTTGTGATAAATATATATTAAATATTCAAAAAACATTATTACTGAAGATGGGAAAAAATCCCGAACACGCTATAATCATCTACGTGTTACGAATCATCGAACTTCCATCATAGACCTTCTTCATCTGTAACTGTGCGATTCCCTGTGTAATATTTCTTCACTAGATCTTCGTTTCTTCTGTGTTTCCTCTGTATTTCATCCGAGTTTTTCCACATATCCTACATTCTATTTATGTATTCGTCTTTCAACTTTTACTGTAACAATTGGGTGACTTTTTCATTGTTTTGCTTATATTTATTTTAATTTATTTGTCTTCACTTAATTAAAGAAGTATTATTTATCCTAATTAATGCTATAATTGTGTAGGCCGGGAACACTTAAAAACGGTTTGTCCGTCCAAAGTTTATCCTACTGCTGGAAGTCCAGCTACCTCGTGCACCTTGATACCCCCCCCCCCTCCGGGATCCTGCATCAACAAAGCCCATGCTTCTTGCATCAGCTTCACGTTCTAAGCATAAGCCTCGTAAATCAGGTACAAAAGGGCAAAGCAAAAGAACTGCAGCTAACTGTGTTGGTGTTCAAAACAAGGATTGGATATTGCACAAGGTTAGCCCATTCATGTAATTAAAAAAATCAGTTCTTTTTTTTTTCAATGCTATCATAAGCGAATACATACTGCAGTCCCTAAGAAAACTATTGCTGCCATCATTACTGATGCGGCAAGTGTGCTATTAGATTCAGATGCAGTTATAAAACTTCATGATGCGCTTTATGCCCCAAGCGCACGCCTTAATCTTGCTGCTACTTTGTGTATTCTTATTTACAAAATGATTCTTGACTAGTGTAATTCTCTGGATTGCGATCCGCGGTGGAAGAATGGGTGGTTGATAGAATTCCAAATGTGGAATTGCAGTGGACGAGATAGCAAAAAAGGCTGGGGGGCAGGGATCAACTACAGTGGAAAGGGAAGATGGAGCCAAAAAAATTCTGTGTACTTTGAGACTCATTTGATGAAACCACTATAATGCATATATATATGTATAGGAATTACTAAACAGAGTATCTCCTTAATACATTATCCTAAACTACGAGGGTGGGCTGAAAAGTAATGCCTCCATGGCTGTAACTATTTTATTTTTTATCCGATTTTCAAAATTCGTTTTGTATCTGATACTCACATTTCTCCTGTATGTAATGCACTATTCACTTTTCGACATAGTACCCATCCCTTTCCTCGCATTGTACCAACGCGTGACTAATCGGCTGAACCCGTTGGAGGGCAATTCTGGGGTTGTTGTCTACACCAAGACTGAACGGCAGGTTTCACCTCGTCGTCAGAACGCAACTGTTCTCGAAGACTATAATTCTGGCAACTTGTCAATCTCAAATGTTCTTCTGATAAAGTCTAGAAAGAAAGGAAAAACCGGTCGGGATCATTAAATTCCGATAAAATGTATTGCAAGGAAGATTAAGCATTATTAAAAATTTAACTCGGAAGTTTAAAACTGTAGGCAAATATACTTCAAATAGAAAGCGAATAATGTTGAGAAGTTTTTTGCTTTATTTTGGAATAGCTTTTAAATTTATGTTTTGCAATAATGTTATTAATTTTGAGTCATGTTGAAAAATGAGTACATACACTCGAAATCCATACTCATGGTGAATAAACCTTGTTGTGGAATAGTGGTGGCGTCTTGGTTTTCCTAATGTTTTAACGCTCTTTGTTAACGGGTTTTCTTTTCCTAACTGATTTTTAAAGTTTTTTAAGAGTTTTCTTCTAAGAAATTTAGGTTTTTATACATCTTTCGTCAGAAATGTACAAGGAAAAAAATCGAAAAAAATGGAAAATTTTACTTCAAAAGTAATTATCCTAGCTCCTATTAAAATAGTCCCATGGCTATCTATACACAATTGCCAACGTTTCTGGAGGTATTGGAAGCAACCTTGGAAATCTTGAAATCTCATTTGTCACGTTGGATGTCTGCGATATCTTGATGAAGCTTTTCTTTCTTGAAACTGCCTCGCTTACATATGCTTGCCTAATCATTATTCATGCTTCACTAAAAGTTTTTCCAGCCTAACTCAAAACTTTATGTTCACTCTTTGCTCGAAGTCAGCATCCACTCTGTCACCTTAACTAATGCGACAACAAACCAAACATTGTGTTGTTAAGCACAGCGCTGCCACTTAGTGAGTTTCCACGGAAACATGGCCAAGGTCATATCGTATAAGAACACATACTAAATAACATAGAAACATTTGTTCCTTTTTAGTAATGCCAAATCATAAATCAAAAAATTTGTCCTGGAAGTTTTCTAACATATGATGCATTTAAATTTTATTTTGATTGTGTGTCCTCTTGTACAATTGCTATCTTCTTCTTGATCTTCTTCTTCTTCTTCTTCTTCTATCTTCTTCTATCTATCTATACAAAAAATAAAACTTTAGAAACGTTGTGTCTGTACATTGAAAATATTAGCCTAAAACTGATTGCTGGTGATGAAGGATGTAAAACAAAATACAAAAAGACTATTTTTAAAATTTTTGTCTGTCTGTTTATTTGTTTGAACAAGCTAATCTCTAAAACTACTTGACTAATTTTCACGGGGTTATCACAGGTCACTTGAGCGTACCATGGAGCAACATATAGGCTTTATTTCATCAAAATCGGCTCATGGAAAGAATAGACATACTAATTTCAAGTTTTACTTTAGTCTACAAAGATAAGGAAAGCTTGCCTAATAGCTCGCTGCTCTTTTATTGCAAAGATGCGATATTTTGAAGAATAGTCTTTTAGCTTTGCTACCGGGTAGGACTGATAGTGATCTCTCAGCTTTGGATAGTTGTTTACTGTCTTATGCCCATTCCATAAAGATATTTTGCCACATTTTCATATTGCATTGGAGTGTTAATTGACCGCCGGTTTACAGAAGAAATTTTCTGACCTACGACAAATAACCTTAACTTGATACAGTCGAGCTTCCCTATAACAAAATCATTGGCCACTCCCCAAAAATTTGTTATATGGAAAATTTGTTAAACAGATCTATGGTTAATATTCAAGTTTTACATGTTTATCTAGGTTAGGGATACAAAAATTATTCGTTATAGGGTAAAAAGTGGATATATATTTTCCACTATAGAGAGTTTCAACTGTATTACTTACTTACTTTTCAAACCCGATTATCCGTTAGGGTCGCAGGGGCAGCAGCCTTATGGAAGATCTCCAGCGATCGCGATATTCCGCCATCAGGCGCATGTCCTCCCTGGTAATATCCAAGCGACTCGAACCCAGATTCTCCATATAGTCTTGCCACCTGAATCTAGGCCGACCCCTTGGTGTCTTACCCAACGGCTTGGAAAATAACTGCCTAGGAAGACTAGTTTGCAGCATCCGTATCACATAGCCATACCAGTGCAACTGAGATCTCTCAATGCGGAGAAGTAGCGGCTCAACACCTAAAGATTCCCTTATTGTGCTGCTGTACACTCTATCTAGTAGGGTAACACCTGCCACACCTCTCAGAAATCTCATTTCGGCCGCTTGTACCCTCCATTCTCACTCTTTCGGTCATTACCCAAGGCTCATGACCATAGGTGAGAATGGAGACAAAAATAGATTTGGAGACGGAGAGCCTGGCCTTGTTACCCAGTTCGCGTTTCTTTATCACGGATCGCCACAGTTCACGTCTGACACAGCTTGCTGCACCGATCCGAGCATCCAATTCTTTCTCCTGCCGTCCATCACTCGTGAATGCAATGCCGAGATACTTGAATTCCTCCACCTGTCTCAATGAGACTACCCTAACATAGAGAGCGCACTGAGCAGGCTGTCTTGAAAGGAGCACACTGATCTTCAGCCTAGCTTCTTCACATTTGGCTGCAAACCAGTCTAGTGCATGCTGAAGGTTCGTGCGAGAAGACCCAAGGAGGACAAGGTCGTCAGCAAAGAACAATCTCTCCACCAAGCAGTCGCCCACACAAACACGCTCATCGCCTCCGCTGCCCCTGTCTATTCAGTCCATAAAGATAATGAACAAGATGGGCGACAGTACGCACCATTGACGGAGTCCAACACCCAAGGTGAACGGTCTTGACTTAATGCTTTTTATCCGGACACACATCCCAGAGCTTCCGTACAGAGACATATGATAGCAACCAGTAATTGCCCATCCACTCCATACTCTTGCAACACTTGCCAGAGCTTCTCCCGAGGAACTCTGTCATATGCTTTTTCGAGGTCCACAAAGAAGCATAGACCTCTTTTGCATACTCCCAGGATTTCTCAAAGATTTGCCTTAGGGCAAAGATGTGATCCGTCGTGCTTCGGCCAGGAAGGAAACCACACTGCTCCCCCGACAGTTTGGAGTCGACCATTTCCCGACTTCTCTTCTCCTGACATTTAGCGTTTACTTTCCCAGGAATGCTAAGCAAAATGAAAAATGAATTTCAAAAATGATTTACAAGAAATTAAATCTACATAGCGCATCTCTGATCTAATTTAATTTACTTTAACATGATCATATTACCTACCTAAATCTTAATAATGTCATCAATTATTTTTTTAATTTCAAGGAAGCAACTCAGTCGGAGGCGGAGTTGCAAGTTAACTCTGCACATTTTTGCATTTTGATCACCATTTACAGCACTATTATACCAACATATCTCAGAAAGAAAGCCAAACAATTTGTTACAATATGATATTTTGACCAAATTAAACTTATTAACAATAGGCGCTAAATTTGGTCGACTGATGATAATGTAACAATGTATGACTATCTAGTTCTTTGGCTTTTTCCCTAGGAGGTGTTGATTGTACAAGCTTTTCTTTATTGTTGTAGGCTATGACCGACACCTCATAAATAGAAGAACGGAAATCGTCATACATTGTTTCATCATCATAGTAGTGCAAATTCAGAGCTTATTATTGGTAGAAAAGCGAATAATAATGCACTACTAAGATGGCGTAACAATGAATGGCTTTCTGTTTAGGAGGTGTTGCTATGACTCACCACACAATTGTGTAGAGATGGTGTTGGCTCAGCTTAGCACGGTACGTTGAAAAGTCAAAAGTTGTTGATTCATTTGTTGAATTTTAAAGGCGCTCACAGAAGTTTTCGATTGTTTACCGATCATCACGGCCTAGTATATAAAGAAACCAATGAATATTATTTTCGAAACTCGTTTACAAGAAGTTTAGGTTGGCTTACATAGATACGGAAGTACCGATTTTGCTTTATGTTTGGGCGCGTACTTATTACATTTTAGATTGATTTTTTTACGAATAAAAATGCCTAGAAAACGGTCGAATCTTTCTCAATACAGTAGAATCCAGTGAAGTTCGTGAGGCAAGACTTGCTGTAGCTCAAGAACGTCAGAAATTAACTCGCTCGTTGGAAACTCACTACAAAAACTAGGTGCGACGTAACTGTGATCGAAAGGGTTATGAATTTTCTAGCTCATCACTTAAAAAAAATCCCGCCTAAATCCGCAGCGGTTTTGCACAGCTGCTTCATAGTCTCTCAAAAGCAGTGACAAACAGGTAGCGCCATTCATTAACTCTTGCTTCAGAAAATTTTACGCAGCTTAAAGAGCGCTTAAATAATGATCGAAATTGTCTCACTATTGCTAGAGCTTTAGAAATTGATAACCAACACCGACTTGTAGAATTAGCTAGGAAAAATTATGTACGCAACTCTCAAGATCGTCAGGATTTTACAGTTAGTGAAAAGCAGAGAGTAGATGGATTACCACAGGCAGAGACAGAAGAATAGCGGCAAGTTCGCCTAGCCGCTGATCGTTTTCGATACCCGCTGAATGGAATGTTAATGTCTTCAATAGATTCAGGTGAATATCTAGAAATAGTTGCAGGAAAAGCCGAACTTCTTTGGGTTGATAAAGAAAAAAAGTGCATATAAATAAAATCTTAAGATTGATTATAAGCCATATTTTGCTTCAGTTGGCGGAATGGTCGTAAATTGTACAATTTGTGAAAGTCTGAAATAGCAAAAGGCAAAGGCTAAAATGTGCTACCCAAGTGAAAATGTGAATATTGAAATTTTTAAGAACTCCCCTGAAAACTTAAAATTTCTGCTAAATGGTGACCATCCACAATTAAAGCACAATTTGGATAAATTCCGTGCGTATAATTTTGGGTTTCAAATGACATCTTTTAGCGCTAAACCGTTAACGGAAAGACTATTCATGCCTAGATTTGAGATTCAAGTCCAGTATTTACCACTCATCGATGCTTTGCTGCCTAAAAATTAACCGAAGTTTTTTTATCAGATATATTTTGTTTCTAATTTTGAAGCACATAGAAATATTAGAAATCAAAACTTTCCACAAATGAACAATGATGTGATTGCTATGCTGCATTAAGTGAATCCATATTTTCATACTTTTAAATCTGCATTTTGCAAGGGCAAAAATAATGATTATAAATTTGTCATTAGTGCAGATAAACGACCCGTTGCAGATCATAAAGGCAGGTACAATGTTCCTGTCACAAATGAATTTGCAACTGTTTCGTTGATCAGAAATGTTATAAATAATAGAGTATTGCGCACTCGAGACGATAGTCTTCAAGCGATAATGAGAAATATCGGTTTTACGACGCCCTACAATACCTTATTGACTGCCATGGATAAAATGGGTTTTATTTTGGTTTGTATCAACCCTAAATAAGAGTGCCGAATATAAGCAAAACAATTTCACCACAACAATTTTATATACACCTGCTGCAAATAATATGAAATCATTTCGTCTACATGCGCAGATTTTTGCAATGTTTCGCCAGTTTTTCATCGATATGTATGCCAAAATCGATGCCGAGCGCCTAGTGCACATACTCACCAATCAGAGACAATTACGCGCTGAAGATTATGTGCACTTGGGGGACGCTATGCAGCAGGATGATAGTACGGAAAACCAGGCAATTACTTTTCCTTGCATCTACTTTTAATGGCGACCCTCGCTCTGTGCACGAGAGTACGCAGGACGCTTTCTAATATGTACGAAAAAACAGAAGGTCTGATCATTTTATTACATCACAGCAAATCACTCAAGAAATTTTGGCAGAACAAGCGTTGTATGATCGACACGGTATAATAGGCCGAATTTTTCACTTGAAATTGAAATCACTGATCAAGGTGATGACAACAAAAAAAAGTATTTAATTCAGCTTTGTCCTTCATGTAAAGCGTTGAGTGGCAAAAGCGTGGTCTGCCCCACGAATATATCCTCTTGTTGCTGGGAGAAAAAATACGTTCCAAGATGGCGATAATCTGATAAGTGCTGACATTCCGGACCGTAACACAGATCCAACACAGATTGACATCGAAATGAAACACATGGTTCACGTTCCTTGCAGATAATCAAACACAGACTCTTTTTGCATGCAGGATTGCCGGTGTTCCAAATGATATCCAAGGGTACTGGTAGAGCAAATGATAATGGGTGAAGATGGACTTCCCGTCCTATTATCGACGCTCTCCTGAACAAGATGGGTTTACAGCATCAAAGAAATTTTTTTGGACAAAAGATCGGTCGTACTCTACTTGACCTACTCTATATTATCTACAACATTTTAAGTTACCACGCTGAAATGTGCAAAAGTGTTGAATGTATTAAATATATTTGAATGTACGTGAACAAACTACATTTGTTTTGGAAAATGCACACGATGAAATCAAAACGTTTCAGTCGGCCCGATACATTAGCTCTTCAGAGGCCATATGGCGCATTTTGAAATTCCCTATTCACGAAAGACATTCCCTGTGATATCATCTCGATGTTCACTTTGAAGGAGGGCAACGAATATATTTTAACCTTAAAAATGTTACAGATCCTTTAGAAAATCCCAGACAAACAACTTTGGCATACTTTCGTTTTTTGTGAAATCGATGATTTTGCAAGAATTATGTTGTATAATTAAATTCCATCATACAATATACATACGACAAGCAGAGAGATATCTTCAATTGTACATGGCACGGCAGGGCTGCAAAAGAGAAAGATCGAAATGTTTAAAAAATACGATATTTGAAGGGAAGTGACGGCTCATTCAAACAATGCCGAATGTTTCTATTTCCCCTTGCTTTTACATACAGCTGCGTTTCTACGAACGGTTAATGGGGTCGACTATCCAATTAAAGTGATGCTTGCAGAAACGCAACCGAATAGCGACATTTAGATGATGACAAGCACTGGGACGAGGCCCTGGCTGAATAATGCGTTAGTAACAGTTCAATCCGCTAGCGTCACCAGTTTGCCGCTCTGCTGATATTTTGTGCCGTTTCTGATGCTGCAATTTTGTGTCAAAAATTACAAGATAAGCTGCCGGAAGAATTTTATAGGAATAACAGACAAAATTTTAAAGGCAAATTGAACGATAGATTGCGTAAAAGTGCTCTTAATAAATGTTTGGTAGCTATTCAAAATCTGGTCACGTGTATAGCAGGACATCCACTATCTCACTACGGCTTGCCAGCGCCATTATTAGAAGGTGAACGCAACGGAAATACGATATAATCCAGCAGAACTTGCGGAAACCTTTCAAAACGGCATCCGAAATCTAAAGGAAGATCAGCGCACAGAATTCGAACGCATTTGTCAGAGTTTTAACAATAATATGGGAGAAATTATGCTTTTGGGTGCACCTGGTGGGACAGAGGAACATTCGTCAGTAAAACCGTGTTGGCACAATTGCGAGCCCAAGAAGAAATATCTCTTGCTCTGGCTCTGTTGGGATAGCAGCCACTTTGTTTTGAGATAAGAGTATGCTTTAAGAGTTCAAATCACGCGGATGCATTTAACAGTGCACATGCGGGCGCGAATAGGATGCAGAACAAATTTACAATTTTCTGATTCATTGTTAAAAATTGGGGAGGGCAAAGGGTCAAATTGTTTTTTCTGGTAATTTGTGCCGTATAGTACTTTAAATTTCAAGTCATCTTTTTCTCCGTTTATGATGATCAAATGCAAACAAAAATTCATTAAAGCTGTTGGCTTTGTGAAAGCGCTACATTGACACTTCTTAAACGTTCAAGCTGCAAGAATTAATTCGGACAAAATTACTCATGTTGAAGGAGAAAATGTAGAGTAAATCCCTATTAACTGAGTTATGGATCAAGATGACTATACCAATTATCCGGGCTAATTTTTACACTCCCTTAGCGCACCTGGCCTTCTATCACACAAAATTAATTTGAAAAAAACCGTATTTATTATTCTGTTTCGAAATTTAAGCCCACCGAAATTGTGCAATATTACGAGGCTTAAAGTTACTTCTCTCCATTGTAATATCACAGAAGCGGAAATTTTGACGGGAAGTGGCGCAGGCAGCCGAGTTTTTATTAGCCGAATCCTGCTAATTCCTAACAATATCTCATTTCACTGTAAACGTGTTCAATTTCCGATGAGCTTATTTTATGCCATGATAATAAACAAAGCCCAAACTAGACGCTGCGTGTGGCGGGCGTGGACCTGAGTGTCAGTTACTTTTCGCCTGGCGAGCTCTTTGTGCCTCACCCTCGCGTTAGTGAATCAAACTAGCTCTTTGTTCGTTCCCCAATCTTTCTACTTGAAACATTGTGTACAAAGAAGCTATGTAATAAGTCAAAAATATATCCTACGTGTATGAAATCGCATGCACAGATTGTTTTAAATATTTCAACAACTATTTAAGCATTAAGCATAACGATGTTCTATCTAGGACTAATTTGGTACAGTTAGAGAAGCTGACTTCAAATAATTTGGATGTATATATCAACGTATTGTCTAAGAAACAGCATTTATCAATGTAGATAAAGTTAATTCAATTATTTATAATGAGCTTTTTGATCAAACTGTGTATTTTAACAGGAAGTGATTGCAATTTTGAAAAAACCTAATAATATTCACAAAAATTGAGTATGTATTTTGAAACTGCAGATAGACCATTGCATGAAAATAAAAAACATCATTGATATAGGTAAATAAAAATCTAGCAATTGACTTCAAGCTCTGATTTTTTTATTTGTGAAAACGGTTCGTCTAGCATCACAACATAGTGAAAACGTTCTAACTAGCATGATAATGTGGTAATCTCTATAATGTGCTTGTATCAGTTTCTCGGACTTCAGTCATGATGTATCCAATTTACCGGCTTTCCCTTCTAAGGGGCTTTATATGAGATAATAAACTGATGGACATATCGGAGTCAGAACAATTTTATCTTCTTACCCAAGACCTACCAGCCGGCTGATCACAGTTAAAATTAAGCATGATGGTTACGGCAGAGTAGGAAACCACATTTACCGATAGTTTTGCGCGCAAAGCATAGTCGTTCACACAGATGTTGATAATTCGGATGAAATGCAACTAGGTGTCTTGAAATGCAACTAAGTGTCAAGAATAAAAAAAATTCCAACCTAATAGGAATTCAAGGATTTCTTAAAAAACAGGTCTTCGAGTGGCATATCATAAAATAAAATTTCCCCTCTACCGTTTATAGGTTAAAAATTTTGGCCAGTTTAAATATTTTAAATGCAGCCGAGACAAATGTATGCAACATCTTATCATATGAATAAAAGATGAAAGGGCCAAGTAAGGTTGGAAAACCTGAGAAAATTATTTTTTTCACCAGGAATTTGAAAGTGACTTGTGTGCTATAAATTTATGCATCAAAGGCGAAGAGTATAATGCCCTTATAGATTCAGGCATATTAGATAACGAATTGAATGAAATAAAAATAAAATGTACAGCCAATGCTGATTGAAACATTGCACTATAAAAGCGTCAGCGCTGCAAGTTCCAGCTCAGAGTGAGAAAACATTCCATATCATATTGGATATAAAATGAATTACAGAGTTTATGCAGACTGTCATTGGAAAAGGCGAAGTTGTATCCTTGTAGTAAATTGGAGAAATGTGTTAGTTACCTTAGTGGAAGCATGGCACCATTTTATCTCATGTCTATGCACGAAATTACCAGGATACAACTTCGTGCATAGACATGAGAACGAAATATAACTATACATACGCACGAAACCAGGAACAGTACATTTATTAATTAAAAGCTATTCAGACGGAAAGAAATGATATACATCAGGACTTTAAGCCAATAATTGATAAATTTTATAAAGGGATACCTCCAATTCGGAAAACTCAATAAGAAGAGAAACCACAATTCCACACATGGGACTTTTAATCTGGAGCCACGGATGTACATTTCGAAGACCTGTCCTCTTCATCAGCTTGTAAACTTGGAAGAGAATTTGTGCTATGGAAGAAGTACCCACCACCACGCTGTTATAGTGCAGCATATCATAGATTTAAAGAAGCAGCAGCACTCCTTAAATCCGGCTTATCCATTCTCCTAAAAAGGAAAAAGCTATTGAAACTCTCTAAAATATGCATGGCTAGAAATCATAACAGTGAGAATTTACTTCGCCAGTTCTTTTTGTTAAAAGACAAAGACGGATGTGTGTGCACCGATTTTAGGAAATAGAACTAGACGTTCCGGAATAATTACTGTCCAAGACATTCTCCCATATATTTACAATCACGGTCAAGGTTTACTACGAATATTTCTTGTTGGTTTATAAAAAGAACGTCAATACTTAGAAAAAAAATAGAAATGGTTCAATGGAATTGTTTAATAGCTGGGTGCACTAATGTTCCTGAAGGGTAATGAAATTTTCTTCCACTTTAACCTTAAATAAATGAAAGATGATGAGGAAAATTATAAACACAAAATATTGATTTTTTACGTTGGTTCAAGATCACATGAGATTTATCTGCAGCAGTCAGCTTGGGTTTTCTTGAGCCATATCTTTAATTAATTTTATTTATTCACATAACACTCTTGTGCTCCCCGTTTTCTTTCGGGCGTTCCTAGTTTTATTACCGTAAGGCAATAGATTTTAATTTTAGGTAACGGATATAAATATCAACATATAATGTTTTTTTTTGAAGACTAGCGGATATACCCGGCGTTCCTCGGGCTCTTTTTTGATGAAAGTTTGCAATATCTGAATGGGGATATAGAGTAAAAATTAACACATTATAACAGTAAAAATTCATATAGAAAAGCCGAAAAAAAACTTATAAAATGTTCCTAATGGATGGCCCTGAAACAACAGTTCTCCCGGTTCCTGTTGGAATGTTGTGTATAGCTGAGCAAGTTTACCTATAGTGCAGGAGAAATAATGTGTGGAATGATTTGTATGGCTATGAAATTGGGAGGAAATAGAATGAAAATTAAACAATAGTTTGATCTGACGTTTTTTCAGCCCTGGCTGTTGCTATAGTTTTTCTATTTTGTGAGACCTGACCTTTAAAAATTCATTTGTTTATCTAAAAGTTCAACAATTCCAAAACTCTCTTCTGTACATGATGGAATGTACATGATCGTTTGCGCCTGTGTATTCTGCAATTCCAACAATTGATAAACTGTTAAGGAATAAAAAAATTAAACTGGAGCAAACTCCAAGCATCAGGTGAATGATATTAGTTAGAAAAATGGATAGAAAATTCTTCGATATGGATTCGAACTAGGAACCTCAACTGTCTGGTCGACCCCTCTACTAATTGGGCTATCGCAGACACCTGAACAACCAAGCTATCACTAAGTATCTTAAAAACAACCGAGTAGTCGTTATATAATGTTTGGTGTTTGCTCCAGTTTAATTCCTTTATTTCTTATTGTGTGTTCATCAAACTTTCTGATTGTTTGGATAGGAGAAATTCACGATCTGTGAACCGAGTGCCCACCTCCTATTGGGCTTTCGTTCTTGACAACTTGGTTTGTCTTTACGACACTTAGTGACAACATGGCTGTTCAAATATCTGTGAATGCCCAATTGATAGAGGACTAGACCATGACAGTCGAGGTTGTTGCTTCGAATCCAGATCGCGGAATTTTTCCATCAATTTTTCTAATTTGTAAACTGTTTCAATTCACACTCTACTCTCGAGGTCTTGAAGCAAAACTGTGCATTCATCACTTGTGATCTGGCAGTCGCTGTTTCTTCTGTTGACACATTTTCATCGACGAGCACAGGATCACTCACCACTTGTCTACTGGAAAAATCGATACAGCACCAAGTGAAGAGGACTGTTTCTCAATAGTCTGCTAATTCTCCATCATTTCTATTTATTGCTTATTTTTAAAGCTTTTCAAGAAAATGTTACATTCTAACAACTATCAATTCTAAGAAAAACACAAAGGGCAGGAATTATATGTATTGTTAAAATTTCCGACGCCTTCTCACTGATTCTCAGCGGAGGAAGACCCTTCTAGCTGTATGTTGACGACCATTACGCGAAACTTTAAATTATGCTCAGGAAATTAGAAAGCCCGAAGAATATTATATTTTATAAGAGGGTGGTCCTCGATTTATGCATGTAAGTCGTGTGTCCTCAAAGTATTTTTGTTAATGAATTTTACAAACAGTTCAGTCTTGAGATTCATTCACATCTCATAATAAACATGTCTTACATATATAACTATTTTTGTATTTAATGCCATATCAGTTTTAGAATTCTGTATTGCTATCACTACTGTTGAAACAACAGAGCAGTCTAATGTTGCACAAATTTTACCTTGCAGTGTTCGTCAGAGGATATATATTTATGGTCCACAATTTGAATTTAAATCAATGAATTGTTATTGGTAACTATTTTTTCGAAATTTCATGTAAACAGAGACCTTCTTCTTGCTATAAAGATCAAATTTCCAAATTTCTCCAAGATTGGAATTAAACTATAGATTTATATAAGAAAGAAACACACATGGATCCATCTGTTTGCTATGTATCTCAAAATGGCTAGACCAATCTTGATGAAACTTTTTATGGTAATTCAGATGGACCCTGGGAAGGTTTTAGGTTGGTCGTGGTGGAGATATCACACAACATGGATAGCACATTCTACAATTCGTTACCCCCTCTCTAAAAAAGTTAATATGATTAATTATGTAGTACCACACCAGTTAATGTGTTACATATACAGTGCAACACCAGTTAAATTGTTAGTAAATTTTTAATCCTCCCCCCTTCCTCCCCTTAGGGGTTGGTTTTACTTATTCTTATTTGTTTTAAATTACCCCTGTATTAAAGGAAACAAAACCAAAAAAAAAAATATTCAAATCGGTAAGCCGTTTTTGAGTTTTAGCGAGACAAACGAACAGCAATCCATTTTTATATATTGTAACGTTCCGTTACCTTTCTCGGCTGAAAAATTTTTTTTTTTTGCCTCCCCTTCAACTATTTTTCGGGATCTCTTACGTTAGATTCCCTCCCTCAATCCTGGTGGAGTTACTTTACACGTTCCCTTCCGACGTTGTGTGTTTCGTATTTCCCATCTCAACGATATTCCTGGTGTCCATCGCGCTTACTCCTTACCTTGACTGTGCGATCGTAGGCAGTCCCTGGTGCGAGTTTTATAGACCAGGCGCTTAACTAATTACTTTTAACGGAGGTTACTGTGCTCCCCCTCCTTTTTTTAAGAATTGAAGGGATCACTCGACGCGTTCGGTTCGCGTTGGTTTTTTGGTTATTGATACCTCGTTCGAGATGTTATTTATTCTATTTTTTCTCGCGCTAATTTAGTTTTTCTTCTTGTGGGTTTATTTTTTGCGTAGACTGAGATCGAGATTCTTCGCGCCTTGCGTCGTTAATGACGACATCTCACGTCTTCTGCTATTCATCCCGGGGAGAATTTCCTTTTAGCGCTTGACGGATATTTGATTTTTAACCATTTTCTCGGCGAGTCAATTAGTTTAGCGTCAAGTGTTAGTAAGTGTTGCGCCGCGCCATTGGTTGGACTCGTCTGGTTCGTTGTTTTTTTGAATCATTTTTTGTCATCGATTAAAAAGCTTGAGTATCGTTCGTCTTATATATTTCCCGCTTCGCTTTTTGGGTTTTTGTCGTTAAGAGATTTCTTCTTAGCTTTGGGGAATGAAATAAGAATTTATTTTGAATTCACCTTCTTTGACAATTGTTAGGGGATTAGCCTCTTATAATTCCTAATCTTAGCCTTATCGTTTGTCTTAGCCTCTTGTAATTGATATAAAACGCGTTCTTCGACGTTAAAAGAAATTTAACTATTCTTTTTTTTTTATTTATTTAGGAAGCTAGAAAAGATTTTTTTACTATTTTAAGATAATATATTTTTGTTAATTATATTCCTCTTACGGAGACTTCTCGTTAACGCTATTGTTGGATACTCGCGCGTTTCCCGTGTTTTTCTAGATTTTCATTGTTTAAATGACGTTGTAATCAACTGCTCGTTTTCCTAGAGCAACTGACTTTCTGCTTTTCTGAGAACTTGCTTGGCACACCGCGTGCGCGTGTTATGTAAATTTTTCTTGGTCTTTTAAAATTTTCTTGGTAAAAATAATAGTTTGCTTCAGCAGATTCAGCTAGACCGGCAAGGGAAGCAGCATCGGCTCTCTTGCCTTCTCTTGAGTTTGGAGATGGGCTATCCTTTGACAAACATATTTAAT
The DNA here is from genome assembly GCA_023313115.1 of Rhysida immarginata. Taxonomy (NCBI): domain Eukaryota; kingdom Metazoa; phylum Arthropoda; class Chilopoda; order Scolopendromorpha; family Scolopendridae; genus Rhysida; species Rhysida immarginata. The sequence goes on along the minus strand of JAHWFO010050827.1, from coordinate 357,253 downwards.
TTTTCCAGTCTTCGTCAGTCTTGACTTTGCATCATGACCATGTAGTTCATGTTAACTTTTGGGACATAGCGGATTGTAACTCATCGCCATGAAGAGGATCATCGTTTGCTGGCATATTCTCTTTTCTTCTTTGTATTCTTGGTCGGACAAGCGTCACTTCTACCTTGGTTCGTCTTCTGATTTTCATTAACCGAACGGTTCAGGATCGTGTGCGTCCAAGATAAGATGTGTCTTCTAGACCTTCGAAATAGTATTTTCCCGCCATAGCAGAAAGACCGATTCTCCCGTTCGTCATGGGACATTCGCCCACGTGTGGATCGAGTTTACTTAGTTTGATTTCATTCATCTGAAAAGCCATGCAAAATCTTTTTGCAATACTTTGATTGCTTCGTCGGACTTAGCCGGAACTTTTTGTAGAATTTCTCTAAGTCTTAGTCGCAGCTTATGAATTTTTTTTTCTTTTTCCTTTTACCATCGAACTTTCTTGTTTGTATTACTGATTTCAGTTATTCCTAATGACAAGAAACGATGCCATGTTGTAATCAATTTTTTTTTTAATTATTTTCGTTTTCTTTTCCAGGACCTCATCCATGTTGTTGCTGTCTGTCTTCATCCATTCCTTTTGTTATGCGTATGCATCCGCTGGTCCGTCCCGTGCTCCCGTTTCTCCACTTTCCCTTTTGTTATTGTTTCCTTTACCCGTATATTAGTGTATTTTTTGTTATTCGTCTTTAGGATCCTTGCGGAGGAGGTCCAGGGTTTTTTTTTTATTTCTTATCACTGTAATTCAATTATTTAAATTTTTGGTGATTCCTATTTATTCTTTTTCTTTTTACCTCTGTAGTATATTGAAAAAGTTGTTGAAATTGAGTATCTTTTTTTATTTCCAGTTTTATTTTCCTTGATTTCTTGCTGTAAATGTTCTTATTTTTTTGCAGTACGAGCAGTTCTTCTCAACTCTTTTTCCACTAGTTCTTCGGTACGATCACCAAGTTCTCTTTTTCCCGTCCTACAGTTTCGTCCCGCTTTAACATTGTTTCGGACTATAAGTACCCCACAACCTTGTTGATAGTCGCTACACCACTTTAGTTCTTCCGTCAACTGGACTATCTTGTTTCTCCTTTGTATAAGATCATTTGAACCTGCTCATTTCAATAATATTCTGTTCTTAACAGCAATAAAGGAAAATATTTATTTGGGTTCCGCTTTTTCTATTTTGTTTTTCTTTTTTTTTCTCTCTTAAGTTTGGGTAGTCTTGGGTTGCGGGTTAGTTTTTTCAATTTTTAATTGGGGTTAATTTTATAACGCAGGGTTTTTTCTCCGGTATTCCTCTTTTTCACCTTACTCGGGAGACCGTTTTGTTCTTTCTAGTAAGCGTATTCTTTCTCACACGCTGATAGTCTGGGTTTTGGTAACTATTTTCATTTCCGTAAAGGGAAGGTTTTCTTTTGAGTATTTTTACGCGTCATTCTTGGGGCATTGGCTGTGCGTGCGGGTAAACACGTTCCGTCTTTACTAGCACGTTACAATATATAAATATTACGTGCAGACCACGATCTATAGATATTCATGGTCATCAACGATATGAAATGAGTAAACCGCTTATTTGACCACCATCTTTGGGGCAATTTTAAGGCGGCGAAAAGTGGAACTAATCTCTATTATTAGTGTAGTCACCATTATTGACCATCATTTTAGCCCTGCTCCCGAATAGATAGGACATGTGGGCCTATTATAACTTTTACTTAGTTTTTGATGCTGTATCCGAATCTAAAATCAAAATCAAAAAATTCGAAAAAAATTGGCAACAGAACTGTGATTGGCAGAACAACATCGCCAGCCAAAGCGCCATTACTATATATCCGCTTTGTCGCCGGCTGAGAAAGCACCCCCCCCCCACTCCCACCAACATCGTGCTTGTAGTCTGAAATTTCTTAAGCGACATCTCCCAAATTTAGATGCTTTTTAATAAATGCGGTATATAATTTCATAAATAACTCTAAACAATCATTCTGGTATCACTCAAACGACGGTAACATGGTTGAATATAGGAGACGTTAAATAGAGATCGAATCTCAGTGCGGTAAAGACCATGTCAACACCGTGAATTACAGAAATAATTATCAATAATTGTTTGTAAGCGTCCACAGAGTGATTTTTTAACTAAACAAACTAAAAAGAATTAATAAATTCATTCAATTTTATTCATTTAACGTCTCTTTTTTTTTTTTAAATCCATTCGCGACTTCGCGTTAGAGCTATACACATTTTAATAAATTAACATTTACACGAAGTGCATTAAATGAATTAAAATGACAAAGTAATATTTGGAAACTTTCTAGTTTGTTTACTAAAAATATATTGCTGTGAAAGCTTACAAACAATTAGGATTTGAATTAAAACATCAATGATTCGATCTCTCTTTAACGTCTCCTGTTGAAGATCGACATATCTTATGTATCAACAACCACGATGTAAAAGATGACTAGGATTTTTACATGAGAAAAACATTTTAAGACGCAGAAAGATAAAAACACACCTGTTAAAGGGCAGTGGTGAACCTTTAATATATCTATTAATACAATTTAAAGCTGGATAAAAAATCGGCATTGAGTTGTACTGTGTTTGTCTATGCAAACTTCAAACGTAAGCATACGATGAAGGTCATTTTTTGCCAACCAAAGCAATGGCCGACAGGCTTTTAAATGGGGACGCGTTGGTGGCGCTGAAAGCAGCTCTTGAGCGATCTACTCATTTCATATCGTTAATGGTCGTGAAGATCCATAGTTAAAATGAAGCTAAAGTTTCTAGCTCTCGGTAGGGCGGGAACTCTATTGAAAACTGGCGATACATGTACAATCTGCCCAACTGCGCCTGCAGCGCCATTCTATCGGCAAAAAGAAACTTTATTTTCGCATTCAATTTCAATGAAAATCTCTATCGTTGGTTGCGGTTGGAATAGTGCGATCTATGCGGCATCTGGCGCGATCTATTTTCCTTAGCTTCTCGAAACAATGAAAAATAGCCGAAGCTCGATGACCATGAATATCTATAGACCGTCGTGCAAACCCTCCATCGTGAAAACTTAAGCTAACAAAGAGCCGTCCCCAGCAATACACTTTAGAAATTTTGACAACAGAATGCGAACAAACATTTAGCATGGACAGTAAAATAACGTCAAAAAGTCAACTGAATAATTACATCATACCTTGTATTTTGATATATAGCCTCATTTAGGCATCATTATATACGAGCAGAGACACCTGACGTTTCCCAGGATAATTACGGTTGTGGGTAAACAGAACAATCCTAAAAAGTTAAATAAAACCTGCTGCTCTAGAACAAAGATCACATTGTTCAGGTGGTTATGAGGCTCAGATAATTTTTGTCTATGCTGATCAGTAAGCGGTCTTGAATACGATGCCATTTCGATAGATCTGAATTAACATATATTTCTGGACGATTATTAAAGAGCACTAAAGCGTTTTTCATGATTTGAGTTTCACAGTTATATCGAAAACTGTTCCTGAAATCGGCCAGCGCCTTTATGTATCCAACTCACTGGAAGCGTAAATAATTGTTGCCGTCTGGAGGATTCTACACCATTCAGTGGTTTCAAACACAAAAACAAACACGCATTCGTCTAAACATTTATTGAGCTGAAGAGAGACACGTGTATGTATCTCTTTGACTCTTCAAGGGACTGTCCCCTTTTATATTGTGCATTATCCTCAATTCCTGCTCATTCTTGGAAATGAATGTTCTATCATAGTATCGTCTTGAAAATATTGTTTCATTTTCACTATATAGGTTTGAATGGTCACAACATTTCCTCAGCATTGACATGGAAATATATAGCAACACGAAAGTCGAGGAAATCACTCTCCAATGTGTTTTAATCACTTGCGCTCTGCAATCCAAGCAAGTATAGTTTATTCACTACTTAGTAAACTTTTGTTGCAATTGCACTCTATGTCTTCAAGAGGTGGTCATTCATTTTATGTGCTCTAGAAAAACACCTGGCGTTGCGCCTGTTAACTTTAGTAGTTGGTAAAGAGACCCTCAAGAAGTTTAATAATAGCTCATATTGGTGTCCAGTAATTCTCCATTTCCTGCTTTAGACCAAGCAATCGTTTTAAAGATTGTATCTGACATCTATGTGAATTTTATCTCTTATCGGCAGAATTTCTCTGAACAATACTTGCTCTTTTCTTCTTTTCTCATATGAATTTATATGAATCGTTCGAACGACTATTTGATAGCAGAATACAGAATAAAATTTTCGAGTTGATATATGCTTTGCTAATGATTATGTCAAAAAAAACAATCGTCAGAGAAAGACTGGCTTCCGTAAATACCGAAGCCAGTGGCAGAGGAAGGTGAATCTGCCGTCACGTCTAGAGAGGTCTACTCTTTTTATGGGTTCTAAATACACAAATTTTCAACAATATTTTAAACATATGTTTCGGAGCTGAAGAAAGTTACTTTTCAAATTAAACTTTCATGAATTGCTAAACGCTACTATTTACGTAAACCTTAAGCAAAAAAATTCCTAAAACATATGCTAAACATAACTAAATGTCTTTTAAATCGCATGTTTCTACCTCATTTTTCAAAAAAACAATAAATTATTGCCTAATACCCATATCGTCATAAAAGTAATTACATAAAAGAAATTACAAAAATCTGAAAATAATGAAATTCCTTCATAAAAGAATAGTTATCATTTACATAAAGAATGCTATAATATGGTACACTTAGGTATAATTTCAAAAAATTATACTTACAAATAAGGAATATAGGTCGTTTCATTTTCTTTGCAGAAAAGTTTTATGAAAGCAAATTACTTTTCAAAAATAATTCTGGATATAGTAGTCAGAATATCGAATTTAAAATACATTGAATTTGAAATACTAATAACGAATATATTGATATTGGAAACCGGTAATAATTCATGGAATTGATGTAACATAACATTATTTCCTTCAACGCTGTTATTATGAAGATTTTTTTCATAATTCGACGTGCAGGCATAATCGCTCTTATGAATAGAGAAAAAAAATAATACAAGTAAAAAGTAATGAATTAATATGCCAATAAGTCACAAGTGGAATTAAGTTACCCTTATGAATAAACCATGAATGGGGGGGGGGACCTCTAATTCACAAGCAGAATTGAATAACGGATTCAAATTGCGGCTAACAAGTAACCATCATTAGCGGTGAGAGACAAATTCAAACAAAGAAAACAACATTCTTAGAGCTAGAGAAAAATTGATATGGGTGGAAGGGCTGGAATTGCCAAGCTTATCTAAGAGATAGGTATATTAACATATACTTGTACTAGACATGTTTAATCAAAGGGCCAATAAAATAGTAGGGCATATATTGTCAATAGCGGGAAGGAAATAAAATGAAATAGCAGTAGAGCCGGTTTGGGAAGAGAGGACATGGCTTTTCAATCCGGAGTAAAAAATAAAATCAATAAGAAATATACTTAAACTATATTGAGCAAAAATAAAAGTATTAAGTGACAAAAACAGCAATATAAACAATAATAAAAAAAGGAAAATAAACAACAAGACGCAGATTCATTTCAATAAAGAAGTAAGTATTAGGTTGTCTCTTTCCCATATATAATAACATTTATAATCCTTTTATAGATTTCTGTACTCTTGAAGTTCTAATTGAACTCGTCTTATTAATTTCTTTAAATGACAGATGATAAATAATCTGAACTTATTCCATAACCTGTATACAAAATAAGTTTGACCATGCATGATATCTCCCAACCCTGCCATATTTTATATGAGAGAAATGCCATGTCCATCATTTAATAATATTTCCGGAGCTCTGCACAACATAGCTTTTCTCAAAAAAATGACACTGAAATAGTGTACGCCCAAGTTTTCTCTTTTGAGAGTTTTCCGAGCGATTCTGATCCAGTCTACTAGAGTTTGTTGGGGTAAGGCTTTGGTTATCATTTTGGAACGCAAATCTCCTTGTGTTCGTTGTCATATAAAGGATTGGGACTCTCTTTATTAACGATTTCTGTGAAAAGAGCGGGGTAGGCGGATGTGGGGTTATCCAACCAATTTACTTACTTACTTACTTTTCAAACCCGCTTATCCGTTAAGGTCGCGGGGGCAGCAGCCCTATAGAAGATCTCCAGCGAACGCGATCTTCCGCCATCAGGCGCATGTCCTGCCTGGTAATATCCAAGCGACTGAAACCCAGATTCTCTATATAATCTAGCCACCTGGTTCTAGGCCGACCCCCTTGATCTCTTACCCACCGGCTTGGAAAATAACTGCCTAGGAAGACTAGTTTGCGGCATCCGTATCACATAGCCATACCAGTGCAACTAAGATCTCTCAATGCGGAGAAATAGCGGCTCAACACCTAAAGATTCCCTTATTGTGCTGCTGTACACTCTATCTAGTAGGGTAACACATGCCACACATCTCAGAAATCTCATTTCAGCCGCCTGTACCCTCGATCGCACTCTTTTGGTCATTACCCAAGCCAATGTCTTTTCTAGGTATATAATTTCCCGAAAGTACAACTTTAGCATTTAAGTTTAAGATAAGTAATATAAAGTTTTCAACACGGGGACTAAGTCTCAGATTCGTGCGGGCGTTCAGAGTTCTTTGGAGACAAAGAGAATCGTTTGGAAAGGTAAGTTCTTTCTCAATAATAGTTGCCGGACGTTCAGAGTTCTTCTTAATGCTAACCTTTATCAGATCCAATTAATCCTAACGTTTGTCTCTATTTTAGGTACTCAAGTCATAAAAGATTTCGCAGATCGAGGGGAAACCGATTGATGGGGGCAGGGAGTGATGCGCCCGTGTTGAACCCTTAAAATTATGGATCCAAGTAAGAGCCTGAGCATCACAATATACCGTAAAATACTTACTGTCGATGTGCAGATGGAAGGTATCGATGGCATGCATCACTGCCAGGCACTCCCAATCTTGTACGAAGTACTTCGTCTCTAATGCCGGGGCACGACTGCAATAAGCGATAATACGATCCGTTCCATCAATTTCTTTTGTAAGCATGCCTCCCACACCATGCTTACTGGCACCAGAATGAAGAGCGAACAGATGGGAAAAGTCTTGTTAAGCTAGGATCGGAGGCTCCGTGAGCATCTTTTTAATCATGTCAAAGGCCCATCTTGACAGTCTTTCGTCTAACGCCCATCTTTGTGGGTCAGACGTCTCAACGAGGCATTTATATGACTCAATAATGGTACAAAGGTCCGATAAATCTGTACCAACCTGATGAAGCGCATGACCTCCCAGGCATTCTTGGGAATCGGAAAATCCAACATCGGTTGAACGTTTTTTTTTTTTTGGAGGGGTGCAGACCACATTCGTTAACGCTATAACCCAAGAAATCCACTTGTCATTGAAGAAAACGGGATTTTCAAAATTAACTATCAATTTATGGGCTATAAGATGGTCAAATACGAGACGCAAAATTGAGAGATGGGAAGCGACGTCTGGAGTTCCAACTATGATATCATCCATGTAGTGGAAACTCCAGAGCTCGATGGTGGGGTCTAAGACCTGTTTCATACGGGACTGGAACACCTGGGCCCCATTTTTAATTCCAAAAGGTATGATACCAAAGGCGAAGATGCCTAGACCTGGAACCACGAATGCGGTCTTTTCGCGCGAAGACTCGTCGAGCAGAACCTGCTAGTAAGCGACTTTTTATTCTAAGATAGAGAAAACACGGCATGGGAGAGTTTCCTAAGGATCTGTTCTATAGGCATTGTGATCGCATTGAGTCATCGCGCGTCGAGCACAAACGATGTTCGTCGCTTTCCTTTTTCGCAATAAGAAAGTAGGGTAGTGACCATGCGCTCTCTACTCGTGTCACTACTCCTTGCTTTGCATGTTTCCAACTAGTTGTCGTAATATAGTCATTTTAGTTGGCGACTCTTTGCCGCAACTCGCTCAGTATATACTTCGCTATCAATTTTGGCCATCGAGTGTCCCATCAATTCTATCAATTCACCTTTAGTGTTTTAGATGATCTAATGCTGTTTTAAATTTATACAACTCGGCAAAATGTCGTAAAAATTCCTCCTGTTCTCCTTGCATGCGTGTGTATAAGGCTTCCTCGGTCTTCCGTCGCCCAAACCATGTGCACAAAAGTTGTTTATCTGCCTGCCACGACTGTGCCTTTTGCATAAGTTCGCTCATCCAAGGACACAAATGTGGTTCAGTCAACAATGGAAATATGCGTCTTAGCAGGGGTAGGGGTAAATCATTTACCCGGGATTGGACCTTGGGGTTCGTCAAATAAATTCCAATGTTTGTAAGCCGTCGAAGAGCGGTACGTTCAAGCGTTGACGACATTTCTGTATGTCTTCTCTCTTTGGTCTCTCAAAATCGTGTCAAACAAGTCTATTTGCCGTTCTAAAGTGTTATTCAATCTTTCGACTGTGAAGTAATCTACTGTTTTAGTAAATCTGGGTAGCTCTCGGTGGAAAAATTGGATTAGATCCACTGTCGCCCATACTGCGACATCTGGATGAATAACAAGTCCATCACAAATACGTTGCATGTGTCTCTCTATCTCCAAGGTGATACCATCTTCAGGATTTTCTACTACGTGCAAAAATCCTTTTAAAGCTAACAAGATGGCATTCGACAACATGTTTTCTGGTACTCTCTGCTTGTGTAAGGCAGCGAGAATTTTCTTTCTCTGTTCAGGGTCCATTATTGAAACTGAAGGAAACCGAAATGTTATAACTAACTTCAACGCCGCCTTTCCTAGCAATGGCACAATTTTCTTAAATGGGGGTCCCAAAGTTCCAATTTAAATTCGTTACATTATCTCAAGGGTAATGTAGACTCTATTTTCTCTTCCTCTATTACGTCATAGAGGGCTTCTGAGCCAAAAGCTTTTTACTAGGAAAAAACTTCACTGGGTGCGTCGTTGCGGGATTTGTAACACCCAAGTTTTCTCTTTTGAGCGATTCCAATCCCGTCTACTAGAGTTTGTTGGGGTAGGGCTTTGGTTATCATTTTAGAACGCGAATCTCCTTGTATTCGTCGTTATATTAAGGACTGGGACTCTCTTTATTAACGCTTTCTGTGAAAAGAACGGGATGGGCGGGTGTGGGGTTATCCAACCAATAATGAATATAACAATAACTTCTCGCAACATAGCCGGGGCTTTATTAAATCAAGCAAACTATACATCGATCAAAAGCTCTACTTAGAATGAGGATGAATCGCATCTCTCGATTATATATTTAGCACTATGCATCTCAGTTTATTCGCTATAGAGGAATACCCCTTCTGGCCCACGGCCTTGACAGAATTTAAAAAAAAGAAGGTAAGTTTAATTTCATTAAAATAATCTTAGTCATTATTCAAACTGAAATAAATTTGAATTTATTTCCCGAAAGTACAATTTTAGCATTTAAGTTTAAGATAAGAAATTTAAAATTTTCGACACGGGGACTAAAGTCTCAGACATTCGTGCGGGCGTTCAGAGTTCTTTGAAGATAGATGTCCATCGTTTGGAAAGGTAAGTTCTTTCTGAATAATAGTGCAGGACGTTCGGAGTTTCTTAATGCTTATTTTTACATATCCAATTGATCCTAACGTTTGTCTCTACTTTAGGTACTCAAGTCATAAAGGATTTCGCAGATCGAAAGGAAACCGATCGACGGGAGCAGGTAAGTAGAAAGCAGTGCGGGGGGGGGGGGGGGCAAAAGCTAAGTGACTACGGGGCTGTTAGTTGTTAGTAGAGGTCGTCAATTCTAAATTAAATACAACCTGCTGTCTTTTCTCTTTTTGAATTCAGTAGATGTGATCATTGGTGAAGCACTGTTCGGATCAAAGTTCTAGAAGGGGGGCTATCGGCTAGAGAAGTAGGAATTGTTTCTTCCATCATCTGCAATATACGAATACTCTGGTAGGAATATGGTCAAAACTGGTTTTGTAGCCAAAATTCATTCACTTTACCGGATGACTGTTCCTAAAGTGTGGTTTACGGGTGGGTAAGTACCAATCGCAGATCGAAACAGCAACGTTCGGGCATCCTGGCTGGGTTCGGCTTGCAACTTCTTTCGTTATGCCTACTGTCAACATTCCATCAGAAAGTTGTAAAGCTCTTGATACTCTAATATTTACTCGGCAGGAAATACTGATGTCGTCTTTTTTCAGCGGATTGGAAAGATCTCCAAGAACAGAAGGAACAAAAAAACGATTAGAGGGTTGTTTTCATTTGCAATCATGGCTTTCGGAAGCTCCTCGTCGTTATGCTCGATTCCTCGTCCATCTTGTCCGCATCTTTTCATCTATCTTCCATAATCTTATTTTATTGGCAAACAAAACTTCGTCTCCTAGCAATAAAACGGTTACAAATCCACGGTTTACAATCAATCTTCCATTGTTGCCCAACAAAACCTTGCACGATTTGCCTTTCAACTATTTCATTATTGTTAATATTCTCAAGTGTCATTTACAATCAAAACTTCAATTTTCTTTTCATCATTTCCAGAAATGGTGGTGAATGCATCATAGCTAGGGAGAGAAGGGGTGAAAACTCTGCAGCACCCCTATTCCTCATGAGCATAGGAAAAAAAATTCATACACAATAATGTTCGAATTTTTTGGGTGATACAATAGTATAGCTTCCATAAAAATTCACCCCAAAATATTTGACTCCAATGGAAAAAAAACGCTTTTTGCTAACCCTAAACTCCCTCTTCATTCTATTTTATGTAGATACTAGCAAAGATACCTGGCGTTGTCCTGGATAATTACACTTGTAGGTAAACAGAATAATCCCAAAAAATTATAATAAATTTTGCAATATCTTAAAAATAAACACATGAAAATGCTGAAAATTACTACAGTAAAAATCCTTAATTTAAATTCGAAAAAAAAAATTTAAAGGATGGAACTTTAAAATAATTCCTTACTCACGTAATCTTATTTCAGATGTACACCTAACGTTCTTGCAATTTTCTATCTTCTCTCGATGTGTTGAAGCAAAACTTGGCCATTAATCATTTTGTGGTCGCCGATTTTTTCATTTACTTGCTTCCTATTTGCTCAATACAGCACGGAGCTAAATGAGTGCTTGCTCTGTCGTCTTTCCACTCTTTCTCAATAGTCTGCTAATTCTCCATTATCTCCAGTTACTGATCATTTTTAAAGGTTTTTCAAGAAATTCTTAAGAACTCTTTTTTCTAAGAAAAGCCAAAATAACAGGAATTCTATGCATTGTTACAAAATGAAACTTATTCATATTGCATCATCATTTCATGTTTATTGTTATAATTTTTAGAAAGATTGCTTTAACATTGCATCATCATTCTGTGCTCATTGTTATTGGTAACTTGGGCGTTGATACAATTGTTATGCGAACACGATGGGACTATTGTTGCACAAACATTGCCTTGCAATATTGGTCCATGCAGTGTATTTGTGAATTTCGTGCTGATACCATTGTTGTTACCTATTGTTGTACAAACTTTGCCTTGCATTATTGGTCATAGGATATTTCTTATTAATATGCCTTGCGAATAGTTTTCTGAAATCTAAAGTAGACAGTGACTTTTCTCCTGCTTTGAAAGTCAAGTATGCAAAATTTCATCAACATCGGAATAAAACTCTAGATTTCGATAAAAATTAAACCCAAAAACATCCTTCTTTATATATATAGAAAGAAGACTAGCAAAAGTACCCGGCGTTGCCCTGGATAATTACACTTATAGTTAAACAAAACAATCTCAAAAAGTTAAACTAAATTTGGCAATATATTAAAATAATAAACACATGAAATTGCTTTGAATGAATCTAGTAAAAATTCTTGATGGAAATTCTTATTGGATGGACCTCTCCAATAATTTATTACTCACATAATCTTACTTTAGATGTATACTTGATGTTATTGCAATTTCCACTGCTCTCTCGATGTGTTGAAGGAAAACATAGCCATTCACCACTTTGTGCAGTCTAGCGATCGCTGATTCTTCTATTTACTTGCTTCCCATTTGCTCAATACAGGACAGAGCTAAAGGAGTGCTTCCTCTGTCCTCTTTCCACTCTTTCTCAATAGTCTGCTAACTCTTCATTATCTTTAGTTACTGATCAGTTTAAAAGGTTTTCAAGAAATTGTTAAGTAATAAAAATTCTCTTTTCTAAGAAAAACCTGAATAACAGGAATTCTATGCATTATAACCAAATGAAACTTATCCATGTGGCTTCATCATATTCATTACTATAATTCTTGGAAAGGATTGCTTTATTATTGCATCTTCATTATGTGGTCATTTTTATTGATGAATTGCGCGTTGATTCCATTGTTGATGCGAACACGACGGGCCTATTGTTGCACAAACTTTGCCTTTTCAGTTTTGGTCATGAGATATATATTTTTGGTCCATGCTGAGTGTTAGTGAATTGTGTGCTGATACCTTTGTTGATACCTATTGCTGTACAAACTTTGCCTTGCATTGTTGGTCATGAGATATTTCTCATTATTATGCCCTGCCATAAACATAAATGTCGATTTTTTAATCGATAATGGTTATTTTTTCGACATCTGAGGTAGACAGTTACTTTCTGCATGCTTTAAAACTTCAGTACGCAAAATTTCATCAAGATCGGAATAAAACTGTAGCTCTGCATAAAAAAAAACCACAAACCCACAAACATCCTTCTTTATATATATAGAAAAAGATAGATAGATTAAAGATTGTTTGTAAAAAGAGACCTTATGAATATTGTTTGTTTCCATCCCTTTTTATTTTTAACGGGTTTCCTTTAGCTGGGAAAATATACGTTTGTGCGAAACTGTTAGGATCTACTGTACTTCGCAGGTATATTCTATCAATATGAGTGGTGGAATTATTTCTCATTCTCTTAGCCATAAACGAATTTATGATGCGAACAAGCATGATAACCTAAGAAGGACAACACGCCACCTCCAAAAATATATGAAGGAGACAGTGCCGGAAATTATACAATTTCCCCTCGTTATACCCCATTTACACTATGCATTTAATCTAGCTCCATTACTCAATTGTGATGCGAATCTTAAGCTAGATTGAAACTGCTCCAAATTGATTGACTAGAGCTAATATTCAAGCAAATTCCAGATAGCGAGCTAGCTTAACCCGTTTTGCATTCTGGAACAAAACACAAGAAAAAAATGTAGGACGACGTTACAAACAGTTAAAATTCGCGTGTGAGCAGTGAAATTAAATGGAGTGTGGTGATGCCAAAGTCTCATCCAAACTCGTTTATGGCAGACAATATAGGCAACCTAATAAGAACAAGATGAACAGGTCAGTCTATGAGAGGAAGGCAGGAGCAAGGTATGATCATGTACCTGCTCCGTTGAACTGGAAAATATTCCTTAAAAAATTAAAAATTTGACTTCTGAACACAGGAAATATTTTATTAAATTATTCAATGAATAAAATAGATAAGATTGCAATAAATTATTGCAAGTTCTAATTAGCATTAATAGGATGGTAATATATTAAAGAGTATGAAATTAATTATTAAATTTCAGTGGTGAATTAGTAACCAAATTTGTAATGGGCAAAACGAATGCGTCTAGCTGAAATTAAGCTAGATTTTAATTCCTGTAACTGGTTTGGCTGAAGCAAGTAGTTTAAACAAGGTCGAGTGTTCAGCTAGCTTGCCACCCTGTATTTGAGAACATGGAATACGAACATCGCCATCTTCTCTAGATAGCAGACTAGCAGAGGTACCCGGCGTTGCCCGGGATAATTACACCTGTAGATAAACAGAACAACCTCAAAAAATGAAATTTTAACTCCCAATTGGTTACATAATAACTCAATCAATACAACACACAGCAAAAAGACTATCCATTCTACGAAAAACTGGAATTCTAGGTGATATACCAGGAATTATCTAAACTCTTCCTGACTTGCCTCACCAATGCGGAGCATCGCCAGATATTCTAGACTCAAGTTTTTCTTGCCCTTGACGTAGAAGCTCTTTTACCCTCATGCTCTATTCGATACTCACATTGTTCAGATGTTTCAAATGCCCGTATAGCTGTTTCTGTTATAGTTGCAGAGTTTCTATGACTAATACTCGTTCTTTCTCCTTACCTTTCCAGACACAAAATTTTTGCCAGTGGTCTGGGCGTTTGATAGGGAGCTCAAGAGAGACACGCGTCACTCCTCTGCCACATCAATAGACGCTGAAATATTAATGTTCTGTCACTGCATCATTTCATGCTTATTAATAACTAGCAAACCCGCGCCCGGCGTTGCCTGGGCTTTTTAAATCATGAAATAAAAATACAGTATAGGTAAATTTTAAAAAACATTTATTTAATGTCAAAAAATTAATGGAAGTTTTTGGACTACACCTAAGTCTTGAGTACTTCCTTATAAACGACATTTAATGTTGTTGCATCTTTACTGCAAATGTATAAATTTCTAGGGTCGCTAACTCTAGAACAGGCAACATACAGGCCATGTGAGGAACAATCTTCTTGCAAATTTACTCCAGCTACTTTCAATGTTTGGCCTTGAGATTTGTTAATTGTTATGGCAAAGCAAAGTTTAACTGAAAATGTAAGTCTGTAGGTATTAAAGGGACTCTTGAAATTAAAACGTTTCACCAAGACCACTTTCAGTAATAATTGAACCTTCTATCACATTATCTTTTAGTGATTTCACAATTAACCTTGTTCCATTACAAAGTGTTGGGGGATTCAAATTTCTAGGTAACAGTATAGGAACACCAATTTTAAGTTGTAATAAATGAAGTGGAAAACCAGAAGGTTGTATGAATTTAAAAATTCCACAGGGTAATGTACTGCATTTTCAGTTTGTAAAACTGTGTTGATGGAACAATACTGTTTTACATTTCCTTCAACTTTGTTCATTATTTTTAAGTTTAGCAGAATCTCTGGGTGTTAATATAGTCCTCTCTTGGAACCATCCTAAAGACTTGGACTGAATATTAGAATTTTTTTCAATCGATGAATTTTTATATTATGTAGTAAGTTTTTCTGATCATTGCTTAAATTTTATGATGTTTATGTAATAATAGTGGACTTTAATTTAATTATTTTTAAACATCGTTTTGTGATATTCTGGAGAAATGTCGCAATAAATTGATCACAGGACCAACGGCTTTACTTCCCTTCCGAAGAAAGTGCGTGATCCCAGAAGTTCCCTCCTAAAAATCTTCGTCACCCTCAGCCGGGATCGAACCTGCGTCCTCGGGCATCAGAGGCGATCAGGTAACCATTGAGCTACCGATGCCGATGACAATAAATTGATAATAATTTATGTAAACGGATTTAATTTTACCGTTATCCAACAAATCGACATTTTAAATTATTATATAGATAATTCTAGTTCTCTATTATTATTATTTTTCATCTTAAAATACTTGAGGAAAAGTTTAATCGGTAAGTATTAAACTTATATTAATCCATAATGAGCGATTGAATTTCTCCCCACTACAGTGTTCTCAGCGCCGCTCTGTCGGCCAGAGAAAAAAATGTCCAAAGCTCTTAACATGGGATTTTGCAACCTGTATAGAAAAAGCCTTGGTATGAGAACGGTCGTAGGCTTAAGCCTAGAGCGTATCGAATACTTTATTTTCGAATAATTAAATGGACTACAGGTTTAATTTCGAATAATTAGAGATAGGCTACAGAAATAAACCAAATAAAAATATACAAACCTTTTAATAAACTTTTAATATTTGATGTAAAATCCTTAGACAAATTTGGCACATGTTTTACCATCCAAGAAAGAAACAGGATGGACAACTCCTATGAGTCGTGCGTGAGTTTTTTTTCAGTGACGCCCTCAGGGACGTTCGGTTTCGCTTTGCATGGTTTCTGTTTACACAGCTGTTAGAGGAGAAAAAAGCATGGCAGCCTAGCGCAAAAATATTACTTTTTTCATTGAGTTCTTTTGAATTTTTTTGTGTTATATATTTTTTATTTTTTTATTGAAATAGTTTATTGAAATATTAAGTTGTGGAGTTACAGTATAGGTAAATTTTAAAAAACCTTTATTTAATGTCAAAAAATTAATGGAAGTTTTTGGACTACACCTAAGTCTTGAGTACTTCCTTATAAACGACATTTAATGTTGTTGCATCTTTACTGCAAATGTATAAAATTCTGGGATCGCTAACTCTAGAACAGGCAACATACAGTTGGCCATGTGAGAAACAATGTTCTTGCAAATTTACTCAGGTATTAAGATGAAGTAGAATTAGCTTATGTTTGCTTGTTTGCTCAAGAGATGGCGCTAAGCGTTTCGATCGCCGATCACCATATGATGAGCAGCCATGTTGACGCATTTTGAGAGCAATTAACGTAAATAATTTAATATAAAACCAACTTTTATGAATTAATACCTAGCCTATAAAGTTTCTACATAAATCCCCTAACAAACAAAACTTGTTTCATAAAAATCGATGCAGTAGTTCTTAAGGTTATCGAGCACATACACCGGGGAAGTGACTTAGATTTATACTATGTATAGATAGATAGATAATTCTTGGAAACTAACGCTCAGTCATCGCAAACAAATAACCCCCGTATCCCGCGAAAAGGAATATGGTGGGGCTGTCCCATTGTTTTTACACTTGGCCACACACAAAAGATCAAAAGTGCTGCCACGACATTCCATTCTCAATGAAACCCTGCTGACGCTCAGTTTTCTGGCTTACGCGACTGCTGACTTCACTAGTGTACACTTTAAACAATGGTTTGTTTATTACCTTTAATTAATGTTGGTTAATTAATTACTTAATTAGTTTTTTATTTTCTTTTGATTATCCTTCATTTGGGTGTCTCCATGGGTTGGGGGTTCCATTCCTGGGTGTGGTCACTCACCTGCCTGAGGCCATTAACATCTTGATTAATCACGTGATTGAGGCCATGTTCTGAAAATAATATTAATTTTATAATACTTTGTTATGTTGTACCGTTTTGGTGGGCATATAAGGAAATCAAGGCGTGTTCACCAGTGTGACAGACAAGGGGTCCTGATGTACACTCACCAAAACCCACATAGGTAATTTTGTCTCACAGGTGAACACGCCTTGATTTCCTAATATGCCCACCAAAACGGTACGGGGTTAACATAGTGGTTCCTGAGATTGATTACCTAATTACTAATTAACTATTGTTTCTCAGGCAACCAAATTTTTTCCATGCCATTTTACACTTTCTTCTAAATTGAACTACTTCTGTTTCAAGGTGTCTTGTTTTTTTTTTTTTAATTTTCTGATAAGGAGTGCATTGTTTCAATTGACTACTACAAACTGTGACCTGAAGCTTTAGAGGGTAAAGAATCGACATTACAAAGTTTTATAAATACAGTTTCTCACAAAGAATGTTTAATTTTCTTCTACTCTCTGTGATTTTTAGCATACTGGTTTCTAAGTTTGATGTTTGTTTTAAATAATTTTGTCTCTCAAGGTTTACTCTTTTTAAGTGTAATGTTGGCAACACTCTACAAGATTTAAGTTTAATTTGGTTAAAAATTCAATTTGACTTTCCACTGTTACTTGACTGTGTAACCTGCACAAGCTAGTAGATTGAGGATCAGGTTTTCATTCACTGATTGAGTGGTGCTCTGGGTTCGTTTCTCTGTGACTGTTAGACACACATTTTTCCTCTAATCCCCCTTTTTTAACCCACTTTACACACAATGTTAAGGTCAATCCTCGCTTTCCTGTTTCTTTTAACTGCGCTTTTTACTGTTTTTGATGTTATTCAATGTTGCTTGCAACCTTTGTTTCCAGCCTGACCAGTGATGTACAGGTATTTTTCCTGTCATTTGTCAGCAATGCAGTTTTCCGCTGTATGGCATTTTCCAGGCTTAAAATTTAGTGCTGGGGGCTGTTGTTTTCACCGTGTGATCAAGAGACTGCAATAATTTTTCACCGTTTTTTTCGGAAATGCAAGTTTCGTTTCACAAATTATTCCTCACGTGCAACATTTTAAACTGAATTTTTTTGTTTTCAATGAAAATACGATGTTAAAAGCAAATGATAATCGTTATTTTCACATCAAACGTTTTTTATTTCACTGTGTCTGCCACAATATTTGCATATACTGATGTGTCGTTCTTACAGTAACTTATTTTAACAAGTTCATCATCAGTACAATTTGTTTAAAGTATTAGTTTAACTAATAACAATAATCATAACAGACGCGAGGGATTGTCCGTTTCCATGTTTCAATTGCTGGGTTTGCTGTTCTAAGCCATAGTTGTAGAATTTTGAATTTTCTTTCTCAAATACAACAAATTCTTTCAAGTTTACGTCACTTAACTTGATTGGATAAGTGTTTACCGAGAACATTCTTTAAGGACTGTTGTTAACGTATTCGTGCACAACAGCGTTGATTGATATTTTTTTCAATCATTCGAGGTTGAACTCGGGTGACTGTGATCTATCAGAAATTTTTCATTCTTTTACATCTGATCTGCTGAGTTGTTTAAATCAAATTTAATATGCTTCAAAGTTGTTAATATGTACGAAATGAGAAGAATGTTGCTATGCAATGATTGCATGTCCAAAATTGCATAACTAAACTTACAATCCTAATGAATACAAAAGTTGTTTCATTTTTCGCATATTGTGCGGTTTTAGCTCCGTCAAATGCACATCAACAACTTGCTAAAACTAACTTGTTTATTGATTGCACTGATATTTTGCTAATGTTAGTAAACAGTGAATATAGACTGATTTGCTTGCTTTACGGTTTTTCAGGTGATCGTCATCATCATCCCCCATGAGAGATAGGACTGACTGCTAAGGGTTTTCACATAAGCTCTCATTGATGCCATTGAATAAACCTTTTTCTTAGTATTTGTGGTTGTATTTGCCTGATTATACTCTTGCAGTACATAATTTATTTTCATTCACCCGTTTTTTAGGTACTTTAATATGACTTTTAAATGTTGCTTCAGATTGTTATGACAGCCGAGGTGTATATTGTGAGGTTGATGCCACGGTGTTTTCACATACGTCCTTCATGACACAGTCAAATAAGGATTTTCACGCTAATTGGTACTGAATTGTCTATATTCATACTCTCATTAATTTACCTTTTAACACTATTTAAAATATATTTCTGGAGTAATAAAATTGCAGTATCCTCAATATTCACATCCTCACAAATGCAATTATTGAGGTTGTTACAAAGGCAATGAACAACGTAAAGTTTTTTATTAGGGTCCAACGCTGCTAAAGGTACGTAAAGTACGTTTAATTGAGGTTCATACAATCTTCTCTGTACCTTTCACTTGTTTTTCATAACTTTAAAGTGTTTACTTTTTGTCAAATGCGTACGCAATGGTTACTGCCTAGCTCAAGTATGACAATGCCTGCGCTGGATGTCATGAATGCGGCAGCTGTTACGCTAAACGTTCGCACAAAATCATGCTAAACCAAGGTAAAAATCTTTGCAATTACCAGTCTGGGTACGTAAAATACAAATGTTCGCTGTTCATACGAATGACTTCATTAGTATAACTGGATTGTCTCATCTTTAAAATATTCCCTTTTTGGTAAATACGTATGCGATGGTTACCACGTCGCACAAGTATAATCTCTAAACTGTTGGATGTCATCAATTCGGCATCGGTTACGACAAATATTCGCATAAAACAACGCTAATCCAAGGTAAAAATCTTTGTGATTACCGGTCAGGGTTCATGAAATATGTTTTCCCTTTAGTTTCTTTGGTTTTTTCATTTCATTAAAGTCTTTTGTTTTGACAAATATGCGAGAGCAGGAAAATCACGTTTGAAGTACAACATTCGCCGCGGTGACCATCACCAAATTTAGAATCTGTTACGAAAAACGTTCGGGCTAAAAAATTCACACTGGGTGCGTGAAATACGTTTCTTCGCTGTTCATACGATCTGCCTCATTAGTTTCACTGGTTTTTCTCCCAATTAAAGTGTTCTTTTTTATTAATTATCTACGCGATAGTGACCACGTTGCACATGTATAACTTCGGCCATATAGGATGTCATCAATGAGGCATTTTTTACGATAAAGTTTCGCGCTAAACCATGATAAAATACTTTGCGATTTCCAGTCAGAGTTCATGAAATACATTTTCCCTATAGTTTCTCTGTTTTTTTTCATCTCAATAAAATCTTTCATTTTGAAAATTTGGGAGTGTACGTTTAACAACGTTGTTCAAGTACAATATTCGTTGCAATGACTGCCACCTAAATCAGTGTCTGTTACGATAAACGTACTCGCTAAAAGGTCTTTGTGATTTTCAGACTAGCTGCGTGAGATACGTTTGTTTGAGGTTTATGCGATTTTCTCCATTTCTTTCACTGTTTTTTTCACCTCTTTAAATGTTTACTTTTCGTCAAATGCGTACGCAATGGTTACAGCGTAGCTCAAGTATGATATTGCCTGCGTTGTATGTCATCAATGCTGGAGCTTCTACGATAAACGTACGCACTAAACCATGCTAAGCCAAGGTAAAAAAAACTTCGCGTTTACCAGTTTGGAAAATGTATTTATTTCATCTTTGGTCAGGGTTAATCGATGGTGTTGAGTTGAAATGAGTAAGGCTGCTCTGCATCCTCGTGGGTACTGTTTTTCGTTAAAAGTTCTTGTACGAATTTTCCTATATATGCAAACTTTCAGACGCTAGTTTTTCCGTTTACAGAAAATCAAAAGAGCGGCAATTTTTATATCAGGAAACCCTGTTGGGTTCGTTTTTCGAATGCAGGAAATCATCTAAAGGGGGGAAAATGGTTAAGTGATTTTAGCGCCCTATGGACTGTCAAGCTTAATTTCATTTTAAAAAATCAACTTTTATTTGAGTTCAAAAACAAAATTGGACAGTTTTTAAATTCATCAATTCATATGTGAGCAGGTTGTTAGTTTCACGAAATTTCCTCAAAGTCAAAAAATATTCAGGTGATTTACCCATTCTGATGACTCACAATGTGATTTTATTTTTCAATCTTTGACGTGTTGTTAAAATTTACTTCTTATATGTTCAACAATTTTATTGAATGCTTTTTGGACATTTTTTAATCTTTGAATTCTAAATTTTTGTCTTTGCATTTCATCTTAAAAAGTTTTCGTATTTATCAAGCTGATGTTCTCGTCCCGAGTTTATGGGTCCCCAGACTCCTATCTTCACATTCTGAGCAGACAATATGATTTTGGTCGTTCTCAAGGAAAGTAAAAAACAAACATTTAACTTATATAAAGACTGACTTTATTCTTCATTAAAAAAGACAGGCTTGTGTAAAAATCATTTTTGGATGCATATTAGATGCATTGTTAAATTACATTAGTGTCAATCTTGTGAAGGTTACTTAGTACGCTGATTAGCAAGTGCAGAACCAATACAGATCTCTGATTCTTTGAGCAAGTTCCCTGTGCTAACCGATTCTTTGTCAAGTGCAGACTTGTAAAATTTCAACAAAGTCGAAAACCCTGTTTTGTTTCGATCTTTGTTACGCAGAGGCAAAGCAAACTGTTTTCTCTGTGCACAAAGTGCCAGCTCGTACTCTTATAGAATTCCCGATGTCTAATGTTTGATTAACCTCTGACATGTAAACAAGAACTTAAGTGACTTCACCTTGAGATGCAACACAAAAGAATACACACAACATCGTTATGTAGCAAGCTGATGTAAGCATTACAAAAAACGATTAGATCATTAGTATATTCTACAAACAAGAATTATAAAGTGTGAAAATAACAGAAAGGGTTACTGAAGTACAGCTTATTAAATATTTCGTTTTCGATTAACTCAGTCCAATACGTATTGCCCCGAAAATTTCCACACATAGGATTTCCTGAGAATCAGTGGTTTGGTATGTCCTTTCTGATGACTGCTTTACCCCGAGATTTCTACAATTTTTACTCGTTTATATCAAGAATTTACAGTGCATTTTGCTCCAATTCTTACATGAAAGTTGGTTCTACTTAGGAAAATATAGACTTTGGCATAAACGCTCCTCTCCACAGGTGTACTTTTCCAGGTCTTGTTCAACTTTTCACGTCTCTGAAGCGTCTCGATTATGACGTTTGGTACATGTTATTTAAAAAAAATCTTTCAACATCCTGTAAATGCAACAGCCATTTACGCGTGTGAAATCCTCAGGGCTTCCCATGCATTCCGAAGTTTTCAGCACCGATTAAACTGTCACCTCGATGACGTGTCCCTAAATCCTGACCAATGGACGATCCAGGATCAAATCGAGGCGGATCATCGACTATAGTCTTTTCAAGCAACGAATTGTAGGTAACACGGTGGCTAGTGAGAGGGTTTTGGCAAAGCCCCCTCAATGAAAGCCGCCATTGTGTTGCCAACTCATTTGATGATTATGAAAAACCTGGTCGGCGATCCGCCGTTGAACGTGTTTAGAAGTGCGTCATCGGGGTAGCAGTGTAAAGAGCGCTGGAGACCTCGGAATGGACGGGGGCCCTGGGGATTTCACACGCGTTGGTGACCGGTGCATTTAAAGGATGTTGAAGGATTTTTTTTTGATAAACGCGTACCAAACGTCATAATCGAGACACCTCAGAGACATGAAATGTTGATCAAGACCTCGAATAGTACACCTGTGGGGAAGAGTATTTATGCCAAAGTCTATTTTTACCTAAGTGGAACCAACTTTCATTTAAGAATTAGAGCAAAATGCACTGAAAGGACATACTAAACCACTGATTCTCAGGAAATCCTATGTGCGGAAAGTCCCGGGGCAATACACATTCGACTGAGTTAATCGAAAACGGACGACTTAATAAGCTGCACTTCAGTAATCCTTTCTGTTATTTTCACACATTATAATTCTTATTTGTAGAATATATCAATAACCTAATCATCGTTGGTAATGTTTAATCTTTAATTTTATAAACGACCTGTCTTCTATCACTATTTTTGAAAAAACTCAAACATTAATGGGTTCATCTGCAGTAAAATAACAGTTGATTTCGTAAGTGAAATTTTCACGTGAGCTGTGCCCTGCAATCGTTGCACGACTGCAGAGAAGGTATGCAGTCATCACGCCATTTCAATATCTGGATAACACATTTCGCATGCTGTTATTAGATAGCTATATAAAGATGTTGTCTGTTCCCTTGTGTGTTGCATCTCAAGCTGAAGTCTGGTAAGTTCTTGTTTACACATCAGAGGTTAATCAAACATTAGACATCGGGAATTCTTTAGTAGTACGAGCTGGCAATTTGTGCACAGAGAGAACACTTTCCTTTGGTTTGCCTCTGCATAACAAAGATCGAAAGGGTTTTTGACTTTGTTGAAATTTTGCAAGTCCGCTGTCAAGAGACTAAGAATCAGTTAGCACAGGGAACTTACTCGAAGAATTAGAGATCTGTATTGTTTCTCACAGGGAACTTGCTCGAAGAATCAGGGATCTGTATTGGTTCTGCGATCGCTAATCACTGTACTGAGTAACATTCACAGGATTGACACAACTGTAATTTAACAAAATAAGAAGAATTTTTGAATTTCATCAAAAATGATTTCTGAACACGCCTGTTTTTTTTTAATGAAGAATAAAGTCAGTCTCTCTGAAAGTTAAAATGTTTTTTATTAATTTTCTTTGAGAATGACCAAAATCATATTGGCTGCTAAGAATTTGAAGATAGGAATCTGGAGACGATAAATTTGTGACAAGAACATCAGCTGGATAAATACGAAAAATCTTTAAGATGAAATGCAAAGACGAAAATTTAGAATTCAAACGTTAAAAAACTTCCAAAAAGCGTTCAGTAAAACTGCTGAACATATAAGAAGTAAATTTTGAAAAATAAAATCAAACTGTGAAATCGTCAGATTGGGTAAATCAACTGAATATTTTTGACATTGAGGAGATTTTGTGAAACAAAAAGCTGCGTACATAAAAAATTAGTCAGTTCAAAAAATGTCCATTTTAGTGTTTGCACTCAAATAAAAGTTGACATTTTAAAATGAAATTATGCTTAAAAGTCCCTAGAGCGATATAATCAGTTCACCATTTTCCCCCCTTCAAATGATTTCGTGCCTTCGAAAAACAAACGCAACAGGTTTTCGTAAAATGAATTTCCGCTCTTGTGATTTTTTGTGAACCGAAAAACTAGCGTCTGAAAGTTTGCGTATAATGGAAAATTCTTCAGACTTATAAAACCTTTAACGAAAACAGTACCCACGAGGAAGCTGAGCAGCCTTACTAATTTAAATTCAACACCATCGATTAACCCTGACCAAATAAGAAAAAATACATGTCGCATGTTTGGTTATTAGGGAAATGTATGTTATATTTTCAATCTTTTGAAAATCAACCAACCATCGAAACCTCTAAGTTTTAGAACACTGTTACTTAAATAATTTACAATCTTGTATGAAAAATTAAGAATACGCACACATGTAGAATCAGTACATATTCGGTTCATAAAAATCAATATTAACACTGAGTTATTTGTATTTCACACAGCACTAATGAATTTGACTGAGTGTCTAAAGGTGAATTGGTGAATGAAAGTGCTAAATATATTTAAAACTTTAGTGATGAAATGGTTGTTCAATGTAAGTTTTAATATTATTTCTGTTAACTTACAGAAGTAGTTTTTGACAAAGCACTTGAATGGAACATACGACTGGGGCAGGTCGTATGAAGCGCGAACTAAACGTATTTCACGTTCCCAGACTGGTAAACGCGAAGTTTTTTTTGCCATGGTTTAGCATGGTTTAGTGCCTACTTTTATCGTAACGGCTGTAGCATTGATGACATACAACGCGGGCAATATCATACTTGAGGGACGCTGTAACCATTGCGTACGCGTTTGACGAAAAAGGAAACACTTTAGAGAAAAAACCAGTGAAAGAAACGGAGAAGACTGCTGAAACCTCAAAAAAAAGTATTTCACGCACCCAATCTGAAAATAATAAAGACGTTTTAGCAAGAACGTTTAACATAACAGAAACTGAGTTAGGTGGCGGTCATTACGACGAATGTTATACTTGAAAAACGTTGTTACCACTACATTCCAAAATTTGTCTAAATGAAAGACTTTATTGAGATGAAAAAACCAGAGAAAAAATAAGAAAAAAGATATTTCATGAATCCTGACTGGAAATCGCAAAGTTTTTTTTTTTTTTTACCATGTTTAGTTTTATCGTAAAAGATGCCACATTGATGACATCCTATATGGCCGAACTTATACATGTGCTACATAGAAACCATTGCGTAAGTATTAATGAAAAGGGAACACATTAATGAGGAGAAAAACCAGTGAAACTAATGAGGTAGATTGTATTAACAGCGACCAAACCTATTTCACGCAGCCAGTGTGTAAATCACAAAAAACCTTTTAGCGCGAACGTTTATAGTAACAGATTCCGACTTAGGTGATGGTCACGGTGGCGAAAGTTTTACTAGAACAACGTGGTTACCCCTGCTCAGGCATATTTGTCTAAACGAAAGACTTTAATGAGATGAAAAAGCAGAGAAACTAATGGGAAATCGAATTTCATGAACCCTGACAAGTAATCTAAATAGTTTTGTGACGTCCCAATTAAAGGTTCGTCAGATATGCCCGATAGGGGAATATAAGGAGGGAGTGAATTTTGATATTCAGCGGATGTGTTGAGGGAATTATGCGTTTTGTTTCGTTCGTCTTAATAAATGAGTGTTGTTAACTATAGGAGTTTTGTTTCGCTATAAAGTAATATACAAGTGTGTTGCGATGCATGTAGTTGTTTAAAAGTGTATTTGTTAGTTTTTAGTGAGCGATCGTAATCAGTCTTCTGTTGGAAGACAATTCTTTCAATGTTTTCTAAGAAGATTGCCCTGCCTCCGGGAGAGATTGTTGCGATCGCTTTCGGAGAAATTTCGATGCGTGACTTTAATATATTTTTGTTTTAAAATTATGGTATCATTTTGATTATAAAATGTGTATGGTATGGACGTACCACGGACGTTGAGTTAATAAATGCCTCGCATTTGAAATAAGGACCTGTAGATTGAATCGATGATTTTATATGTTATTAATTAGTTCTTGTTGTTTTATTATCGTTTAATTGGTTTGATGATGAGCAACAGTGAATAGTAATGCAGCCAGACGTATAAAGGTTGAATTGATATTCATATTTGAATGATGTCGAGGCGTGATCCTCCGGAGCTGTGAACGAGCCGTTGCCCATGGACGGTGCGGTTACAAGTGGACACCGTAAGCTGGGTTTGGAATGCAAGACGGACTCTAAATAGTGGCGGTAACCGAAAACTATGAGCGAACAATTTGTTGAGTAACTTTTATTTTATTAATAACGCGGAAAACAGAACTTCGAACGATATATACTCGTCACGAAGCCCGATGGTGCCAATCTTCCTCCCGCCTTTGGCATTCACGAAGAAAAGACTGTTCTACAGCGTTGTTGTTACGTGTAGAATTACAGTGCAGCTTCCAATAGACTTTTAATTTTAAAGAAGAGTCTCCGTAATGTTTTATGATTACTGATATAGTATATAGTCAAGTCTAGTACGCACCCTGCCGTATAATTATAACTATGCAGTTATGTAAATGTATTTTCCTATAATAGGAATCGTGTTGTTGAGTGACCAAGTTAGCGTAAGCATACAGGCAAAACAAATACGCCTACGCAAACGACCAGCACTCGGGCTCGACAGTGGCTGGAGAGATATGGAGCATTGCACTACCCAACAGGGGTTCCAGCACCTCCCCCCTTTTCGTCAGTGAAAAGAGGTGCCATGCGCATAAGAGCATAAGACTTTGGAATATTTGGTTCAGGGTACTTAAGTGCTCGTGATTATCACCCAGCGGAGCCAAGGCGTTAACACGCTTATTTAAATAGTTGCAATTTCCGCCATGCATGGGTAAACTTACAACACGATCAGGAGTGCCAATAATTGCATGCAGAAACGATACTTTGATGGGGTTAAGGAATTTTAGGTTTAGCATTGTGGCCCTGTAATTAAATAGCATATGCAGAATCTAGGATATAGTATAACTGAAATAGACATTAAACGTTTTATTCTGAATAAATCGAACTGCATTGAACCAAATACCACAATCTCGGTTTGACTTTTTCCATTTTATTTCGGTCCCAAACCCTAGCTTCCTTCACCGCGACACCTGAAGCAGAAGCGAGGTAACACTAACTAATATTGTGGGGGTCGTGAAATATTACAGTTTAATGCGAATTTTTATCGTAACTGTTGCCGCATTGATGACATCCAACACCTTAGAGGTTATACTTTAGCAATGTGGTGACCATCGCATAAGTATTTGCCAAATAGGGAACAATTTAATGAGGTGATAATCCAGTGAAACTAATGAAGTAAATCGTATGGACAGCGAACAAACTTATTTCGCGTACTTAGTTTGAAAATCACAAAGAATTTTTAGCACGAACGGTTATCGTAGCACCTGCCAACTTAGATGATGGTCACCGAGGCGTGTTTTATTTAATTGAATAACATGGCAACACACGAGCCCAAAAAATTGACGAAAGGGAAGACATGAACAAGGCGAAATACTAGCAAAGCTAATGTAGCATGTCGTATGAAACGCGAACATACGAATTTCACGTACCCAGACTGGTAATAACAAAGATTATTACCTTGGTTTAGCATGAATTAGTGCGAACGTTTATCGCAACAGCTGCCGCATTGATGACATCCAGTGCAGGCCTAGTCATACTTGAGCTACGCAGTAACCATTACGTACGCATTTGACGAGAACAAAACTCTTTTAAGAAGTGGAAAACCAGTGAAAGAAACGGAGAAGATCGTATGAACCTCAAACAAACGTATTTCACGTAACTCGTCTGAAAATCATAAAGAACTTTTAGCGTGAACGTTTATCTTACTGACTTTGGTGATTATTTTGGAGAAGGTTATACTTGAACGGCCTGGTTACCCCGGATCACGTGAATTTGTCAAAATGAATGAAGTTAATGAGATGAAAAAAAACAGAGAAACTAATGGGTAAACATGTATCATGTTCCCACACAAAAACACGAGGATTTTTAATTTTGGTTAGCAGAAACATCGCAAATAGAGCCCCAATACACGTGACCTCACTCAAGTGGTCTGATAACACTAACGTACAAAATTGTTGATATGAACCCACTGCAAACACCTTCACGTATTCTATAAAAAAAAAACAACAGCAAAAGAAAATGAAAAATCTTTGGCTTCTTGTCTAAAAGTAAAAGCAAAAGTTGAATTAAAATTTATAGAAAATGCTAGTATGAAACCACTTGCAAGCGTTGGTAAAAGAGTGAATCACCTTCAACGAATTTGAACATTTAGTAGCGTTGAACCCTAATAAAAAGGTTTACGTTGTTTACTGCCTTGGTAACAACCTCAACAATTGCATTTGTGAGGATGTGAATATTGAGGACACTGCAATATTAGTACCAGAAAAAATATTTAAAATCAATGTTAGAAGGTAATAAATCTTGTAAACATTTCAAGCAGGAGCTTTAGCAGTGAAGCAGAAATACATTTATACGTTTATTAAAAAGAAATTAGTTCTTCCCACCCCCTGCCTCTCGAGTAGGATAAGGCAACTCGTCTATTTTTACCCCTTTATATGCATTTTTTTTTACCTCTCCACAAGTTTCTTTTAATCAAGAAAGGGATTTTCTCAAACATAACATGTCAAAAATATATAAAACCTCGTATCTTCTTTCCTTTCTCATCATCTCCAAACGTATGATATATTACATGCTATAAGTTGCCAAAGTTTTAAGAGCCAAGTGATTGCCACCCCCGCAAATCCGATCCCACTGGAACAATTGGGCCTAAACTTCATAGTAATGTAGATCTTGCCTAGAGGAACCTGGATACAGAATTTAACGCATTTATGTACCTAAATAGCACGTAGATATGTTGCCCTCTCTTAATCCCACCCCCGTATTTTCGACCCCCGTGTACAAATTACAAGCAAACTAAATAGTGCAGAAGGAGAAGCCCATATAAGCTACTTTCCGAATTTTAACCTTCTACCTCAAAAAATGTAGAAAAATATGCAGAGTATGGACTGACATAATGAAACCAATAAGGAGCTCCATTCTTATTCTACTTACGAGGGTCAGTCAAATGAAATCCGAAAGTATTTTTTTACAGCTCCTTTATTACAGACAGAGTTGGTACACTACTTTTCAGTGTAGTCCCTATCATTTCGATGCATTCCACCATCGAGTCGGGAAGGCATGGATACCTCGGGGAAAAATTTTTTTCTTATAATGGAGATCTTGCTTATAGAATCTGCATACCGAAATTCACTCCTAGAACTTTCTCCCTCAAAACTCCGACCTTAATGGGGCAACCAAAACTAAACTAAATGATAGTGCGCATGCCCACAGTAAGCCACATTCTAAATTTCAACCTTCTACCTCAAAAAATGTGGAAACGAGGAAGAGTGATTCAAATCGTGTGTAAAATAAAACCAATAAGTAGGTCCATTTTCTGCTAATTATAAGCTTATAGATTATGAGCACTTGAGTGATCGTGCGTCGACAAAGCGATTTCACGTGTGAGCGCCGATGTTAATAATCCTTAAAAGATGAACAGAAACTAACATTGTATTCCTTCTTGACAAATCGATTGTTATATGACATGCCAATATCTATGAATTCTTTACACTTACTGATTTAGCACGTGAATTCGACTTGAAGGGTTCCACGAAAAATTCTAAAAAGTTGGTACGGCCGAGCTAAGACTTTGATGGTCATATTTCTGAAAAAGTTAAAAAAGTTAATCCGTTTTCAACTTATCGTGCAAACGGCAGACGACTAGAAGGACGGCCGAACAAATGGCTGGCCGGATAAATGTACAGATCAAGGGCTCATTCTTTTAAGTAGCTTTTATGCTAAAGTTCCTAAACATAAAGAATATATTAATTCAGTAAACATTACCATGAAAACCCTTAATTTACTGTGTCAAAGAGGACATACAGTTTTTCCCAAAATTTTACGAACATTGGTTTTTTCTGTGTAATGGAAAGAATTCAACAAATTGTTAACACAGTTTACTCTTACTGTAAAAAATAGGCATTTATCGCAATGTTGCTGTTTAAGTGGTTAACATTCAGGCACGTAATAAATAACAATGATAATTTCACAGTGGTTAACATTCAGAACATGATAATTTCGCAGTAGGTGGCAGCATTTATTCACATGAAAGTTGCATATAGATAGATAGAAGGAACTCTGCTTGTAGTCCTAAAAGTTTAAAAAAAAATTGACCACTTCTCACATGATGGAGAAGTGGAAAGTTGTTACAGAACGTGAAAAAGTCTATATGGTTCCCCTGGCGTCTGAAGGTGTTTCACAAGCTGAAATAGCCAGAAGGATTCGTCGTGCAAGATCGAATGAATATTTGAAAGGGCAACGAACTGCAAGCGGCAAACACGCAAGTGGCCGCAAGAAAAAAAAGGCAACGAACCGTACAAGATGAGAAGTAGTGCGATTAGCTACCCACAAAAATTGCTCAACACGTACAATAACTCAAGAATTGGATCATGAAATCTCCAAATCAAGTGTGCAACGCATTTTATGAAGCGACAAAAACATCAAATTCATGAAACACAAACAACGATCAGCCTTCAAAGCAGCACATCTGCAACAACATCTACAATGGGCCAAAGATCACATGACCTGGGACAAGGAATAGGAACATGACAAAACAAAAAAATTCAATGTAGATGGACCTGATGGAGTACAGTGATATTGGCACGACCTACGCCATTAAGAACAATACCTCAGCAAGAGAGTTCAAGGAGGTGGTTCCCTGATGATCTGGATTAGCTTCAGTATGAATGGAAAGTAATCGCTTGCAATCGTCAATAACAGAATGAATTCTTCGGCATATCAAGAGATGCTTAACGAACATTTACTCCCACTCGCTGTCCGTGTGGAGAGCATTACATTTTTCAACAAGACAATGGTCCAATTCATGCATCAGCATCGACAAAACAATGGCTTAATCAAAAGCACATCCCTGTTTTAGAAAGGCCGTCATTGAGTCCGGATTTAAACCCAATCGTGAATGTGTGGAGAATCCTGGTTAGGGCTGTTTATATTGATGGACGTCAATTTGATTCCATTCAGGACCTTAAGACGGCCGTTCTAAAGTCATGGGAGGAATTTCCACTTGTTAACTTGCGCAAACTCATCGAATCAATGAAACATCGTATTTTTGATATGATTAAAAGAAATGGCAAGTTAGTTAATTACTAATTCATACGTTTTTTGTATTGTTTGACGTTTTTGGAACTATGTTCATACTTTTTTAGGACAGCAAAAACGCCTGTTTTTTTTATTCAGATGTTTTCTTATGTGATCTGACCGTTAAACATATAGCAGCCTTGATATAATTTCCTATCTTATAGAGTGACAATAAACTATGTTAACAATTTGTTGAATTCTTTCCATTACACAGAAAAAAGACAATGTTCATAATTTTTTGGGACGGACTTTATGTTAAAATACCGTTGCATCAACCTACTGTTATGTTAGCAGCCTTGCGAGTCTGTTTTTGAGTGTCGTGACAATAGTGACCTCAGCTGTCATAACATCACGAAGCAACATTTAAAAGTCAAATTGAAGTGCCTGAAAAACAAGTGACTGATAATAAAACTTGTACTCCAAGAGTATAATCAGGCAAATAAAACCACATATACCCAGAAAAAGGTTTATTCAATGGCACCAATGAGAGCTTATGTGAAAACCCTAGGCAGTCAGTTCTATCACTCATCGGGGACGTTAAATACAATCACCTGAAAAACCGTAGAGGAATAAAGCAAGCAAATCAGTTTCTATTCACTGTTTACTAACTTTAGCAAAAAATCAGTGCAATCAATAAACAACCATCAATCAATAACCATTGCACAGCAACATTTCTCACATATTAACAACTTTGAAGCATGGTAAATTGATCTAAAAACCTCAGCAGATCAGCTGTAAAAGAATGAAAATATTCTGATAGATCACAGTCACCCGAGTTCAACCTCGAATGATTGAAAAAATATCAATAAAGGCTGTTGTGCACCAATACGTTTGCAACATACCTTAAACAATGTTGTCAATAAACTCTTCTCCAGTCAAGCTAAGTGAGGTGAACTTGAAAGAATTTGTTGTATTTGAGAAGAAAAATCAAAATTTTACAAAAATGGCTTAGAAAAGCAAACCCAGCAATTGAAACACAGAAACTGACAACAAACTCGTGTCTGTAACACAGTCTCATGACTATTACCATTTAAACTAATACTTTATACGGTATATAGATGACTAGCAGAGTGCTTGGTCACGGCCTCCTAGAAACTACCAGGCCTGAACATGACGTCAGTAATGTATTGTTGAAGCACTAAGATTGTGACGTTGAAGTAACTTCTGTAATAACACCACCAGTTTGACGTAACAATGTTTTATCTTTTCCATGTTCAGGCCTGGTAGTATCTAGAAGGCCGTGGTTTGGTCCGTGCAGAGTGTTCGTGAATTGAATGTATATACCATTGTTGATACTTATTGTTGCCAAAACTTTGTCTTGCATTGGTGGTCATGAGATATTTCTCATAATTATGTCCTGCCATAAACATAAATATCAAATTTTTATCAGAAATTAATATTTTTTCGAATTATTAGGTAGACAATGAACTTCCTCAGAATTGAACGTCATGCACGCACAATAAAACTGTAGATTTGTATAAAAAACAACCTAAAAACCCTCAAACCCACAAACCCACAAACAAAAATCCTTCATGTTATACAGGGTGTTTTTGAACTGAGTACAGATTATTTGGGAGATGATAGAAGAAGTCCTTAGATGTATTTTTCGTCATGTGAACATAGAAGAAAACTCCTAAAATATGTGGATTCCCAATTTCGTGCACACTTTTTGCTATATTTACGAATATTTTACCACTAACCACCAATATATGTGAATTTTAAGTTTCTTGCACACTTATTTTGCCAAATATCGGTGTATTTGGTTTGCTAACCACCAAAATATCCGGATATTTCATTTCGTAAACACTCTTTCGTCAAATATCCGTGTATTTGTTGGCTAACCACCAATATGTGCGGATTTTCCATTTCGAAAAACTCTTTTGCCAAATTTTTCTATTTTTCACAGAAAACCACCAAAATGTGTGGATTTCCTCCTTCGTGTACAGTTTTTAGCTAATTTTTCTGTTTTCCACATAAAACCACCAAAATACGTGGACTTCAAGGTTCTTTCACAATTTTTACCAAATTTTTCTGTTTTACACAGAAAACCACCAAAATGTGTGGATTTCCTATTTTGTGCACACTTTTTGCCAAATTTTCCTTTTTTCCAAAGATACCCTTCAAAAAGTTTTGGATCTCTAATAACTTGCACACTTTTGCCAAATTTTCCTGTTTTCGACAGAAAACCATAACAACTGCGGACTTCCAGTTTCCTGCACACGTTTTGCCAAATATCGTTATATTTTTTCGCTAACCACCTAAATGTGTCGATTTCCAAACACTTTTTAACAGCAAGGCTTCAATATAGGTGAATTTCGTATTTCTTGCACGCTTTTTGCCAAGTATCGGTGTATTTGTCTGCCAACTAACAATATGTTGGGATTTTCCATTTTGTGTACACTTTTACGTCTAAGTTTCCTGTTTTCCACAAAGAAACAATAAAATGTGTGATTGTCCATTTTGTGCGCACTTTTTGCCTAATATTTCTATTTTCAAAAGATACCCACCAAAATATGTGAAGTATGAATTTCTTGAGATTTTTTGACAAATTTAGCTATATTTGACTCCTAACCACAAAAATGTGTGAAGTTCCAGTTTCTTGCACACTTTTTGCCAACTATCTGTATATTTGTCTGCTAACCACTAAAATGTGTGGATTTTCTTATTTTGTGCACACTTTTGCCAAATTTTCCTGTATTTGACTCCTAACCACCAAAATGTGTGGACTTTCCATTTCATGAACAGTTTTTTGCAAAGTTTACCTGTCTTCCACTGAAAACAAGAAAATGTATGGATACTTTTTGCCAAATTTTTCTTTTTTGAAAAGATACCCACCAAAACGTGTGGAGTTCAAATTCCGTGCACACGTTTTGACAAATTTAGCTGTATTTGACTCCTAAACCCTTAAATGTGCGGATTCGCGACTTCGTGCACATTTTTGCCATATTTTCCCGTATTTGACTCCTAACAACCAAAAAAGTGTGGATTTCTTTTTTTTTGCACACATTTTGCGAAATTTTCATGTTTTCAACAGAAAACCACCTGTATTTGTAAATTTCTAGTTTCTAGCACACTTTTTGCAAAATATCTATGTATTTGTCTCCTAACCACCAAAATGTGTAGGTTTATCATTTCGTGCACACTTTTTGCCAATTTTTTTTGTTTTTCACTGAAAACTATCAAAATGACAGGATTACTTACTTTCTGCATACATTTTGCCAAATTTTCTTATTTTTCAAAAGATACCCACCAAAATGTGTGGAGTTACAATTACGTGTACACGTTTTGCAAATTTCACTGTATTTGATTCCTTACCACCACTTTATGTGGATTTCCAGTTTCTTGCACACTTTTTGTCAAATTTCGCTGTATTTGACTCCCAAGCACCTAAATGTGTGGATTCCTAATTTAGTGCACACTTTTTTGTCTAATTTCGCTGTATTTGACTAGCAACCACCAAACAGACTAGATTTCTATTTTTTGCACACTTTTTGCAAAATCTACCTGTTGTCAACTAAAACCAGCAATATATGTGAATTTCCGGTTTTTTGCACACTTTTTGTCAAATATCTGTGTATTTGTCTGCTAACCATCAAAATGTGATGATTTTCCATTTTGTTCACATTTTTTTGCCAAATTTTCCCGTTTTTTAGAAAAAAAACTCCAGAATGTGTGGATTTCCTATTTTGTGCACACTTTTTTGCCAAATTTTCCTATTTTTCAAAGGATACCCATTAAAATGTGTGGAGTTCCAATTATGTGCACATGTTTTGCCAAATTTTGCTGTAATTGCGTCCTTCTTACCAAAATTACTAGATTTTCAGTTTCTTGCACACTTTTTGAAAAATTTCGCTGTATTTGACTCTTTACCACCAAAATCTGTGTAGTTCAAATTTCTTGCACAATTTTTGCCAAATATCTGTGTATTTGACTCTAAACAACCTAAATGTGTGGATTCCCAATTTCGTGCATACTTTTCGTCATATAACCCTGTATTTGAATGATAAACACCAAAAAGTGTAGCATTTTATTTTAGCATTTTTTGAAAAATTTTCCTGTTTTTAAAAGAAAAGCAACAATATATGTGCTTTTAAAGTTTCGTGCACACTTTTTGATATTTATCTGTGTATTTGTCTGCTAACAACAAAATGTGTGGATTTTCCATTTCCTGCACACTTTTTTTGCTAAATTTTCATGTTTTCCACAGAAAACCACCAGAATGTATGGATTACCTTTTTTGTGCACACTTTTTGCCAATTTTTCCTATTTTCAAAAGATACTTACTATAATGTGTAGAGTTCAAATTTCGTGCACACTTTTTGACAAATTTGGCTGAATTTGACTTTTAAATACCACTATCTGCGGATTCCCAATTTCGTATACACTTTTTGCCATATTTCCCTTTATTTTACTCCAAACCATCAAAAAGTGTGGATTTCTTATTTCTTGCACACTTTTTGCGAAGTTTTCCTGTTTTCAACAGAAAACCAACAGTATATGTGAATTTCCAGTTTCTTGCACACTTTTTGTAAAATATAGTTCTGTTTGTCTGCTAACCACAAAAATGCGTGGCATTTGAAAATAGGGAGCCAGCTCAAACCTTAAAATTGGAACATTTACTTTTGTAAAGTAAACAGCGTAAACCAGTCTAAGATTGACCTCAACACTAGAAAATTATCGGAAAAACTAAAGAGTATTATTAACAATCAAAAACCTATAATTTATAGAGTTAGTAATACAGATGTTGACAACATAGTTAATCTAATGGATTTAGATTTTAATGATTTTGAACTTAAAATTTTATCTAAAGGGCTAAAATTTGCAGCTAGGAACAAACATATAGACATTCACCAGTTATTAGGGAATGTAGAAGGGGGAATAAAGTTCCTACCAGATACACAGAAAAAAGCCATTAGGAAACAATGTACCAAAATATGGTCCCCTAATTGGGAAAACTACGAGGTAGAAAATAACGATCGCCGTTATTTCGCAACCATCGAAACTCTTAAGGAAAAAGATTGTTTCTTCCATAAAAGTGATAAAGGAAATAGTACAGTTATTTTAAAGAAAAGTGATTATTTCAGTAGAGTGGATGCCTTAATTGCTGAAGGCCCGTTCGAGGTTATTATTAAAAAAAATCCGTTAACTACACTGGTCAGGGAACTCAGGGAGGCAGTAAAGAGTAGCCCTAATCTCATTCCCCCAAACGCTGCCTCTTCGCTTAGCATTAAAAACCCGACTTTACCTAGGATATATGCTCTCCCTAAGATACACAAACCTGGAAACAAAATGCGGCCGATTGTGTCGAATATTGACTCTCCCATTTACCGGCTTTCTAAATTTGTAGCAGAGTTTTTAAAAATCTTAAAATTGTCCAACTTCAACAGTTCGGTTAGTAACAGTATTTACTTAGTTAAAAATCTGAAAAATAAGGCCATTAATAATGGGGAAAATTTAATATCCTTCGATATTGTCTCCTTGTTCCCTAGCATCCCTATACCTGAAACTATAAACTTTTTACTAATATTTTGAATAAGAACAAAGTTCCTGAAAACATATGCAACGAATGTTTAAGTTTAACAAGGTTATGTACCAATTATAATATTTTTAAATACAATGGTAAAGTTTACAAAAATATTATTAAATACAATGGTAAATAGGGCAGTACACCGGTGGGCTCTTGCCTTAGCCCTATTTTGGCTGAAATATTTCTTAAAAGTTTCGAGGATATCCTGAAGAATTCCGGATTTTACTTTCCCGATTGTTGGTTCTGATACGTGGACGATTTCTTCACAATTTTTGACACCATTGCTTGCGATGTCAACACTTTTGTCTAACATATTATTAGTTATTTTCCGTCCGTTCATTTCACTTTTGAGTGGGAAAACAATCAAAGGCTGCCGTTTCTTGACATCCTAGTCATCAGATACCATAATTCACTATCATTTGAGGTATACTGAAAGCCTACGAACGGTTTGAGTTACATGCCAAGGAATTCCAGCCACCCTTGGAATGAAAAAATGTCTACTTTTATTTCGATGATTGACAGAGCTAATAATCTCCCACTAGGTTAATGCTCATTCAAAAAAGAAATTCCCTTGATCTAGAATATTGCAGTTAAAAATGGCTATAGCACACGTACCATCACCGATTTAGTCAGGAAGAGGAAGTTAAAGAAGTTCATGGACGAGATCACTACCCTCAACTGGACTAAAATAGAGGGAGAGTCATATCCTTACTGTACAATAAATCATTATTCAAAGGTCTCAATTCTGTTTTAAAATCTTTTAATATTTCGTTATCTTTTAGCAATCCAAACCAGACCAGGCATTTATTACCCTACCCAAAGGACCAGATTCCACCACTACAGAAACCAGGAATATACGAAGCCAGATGTTTCCAATGCCCCATGATGTACGAAGACATACTTTCCATAATATTAAAACAAGATTCGAAGAACACATGGGACACACAAGATATGGTAGAGGGAATCAGTCATCCATAGCCAAACAGTCTTTAGATACCGGGCATGAATTCTTATTAAACAACGTAAAACTTATTGAGTCAATAAACAAGAAACACCTTCTGGACGCCTTCGAAAGCTTAGCCATTCAAAAAACAAATAAAAAATTATTACTCAACTTAGATATGGGTCCTATTAGCGAATCACCATTGATCAAATGGGTGACGCACTTACCTAATCAATAAAATTCAGTTGGATCTTTTTGTCTTGATTGGCTTCCGTTCGTTATAAATATTCAGCATGTTCTATTCTAAGTTAGGCTTAGACATTGATGTGAAACAGGGCTTCGCACCAAACAGGACTGGAAGCTCTTTAAAAATATACTTCGAGAAAATAGCGTTCCATACAAGGAGGTTAACGACAACGAGGACATCAACAAAAATATCAGTGCAATCACTCGTGTTATCAAGGATGCTACTATTACTAGTACCATCACTGCTGACCAAAAACGTCCCAAATACCTCGACCTCCCTCCTCACATTAGGCATCTCATTCTTGAAAGGAATTCTTAGAGGAGACTATGGCAACGCAAGCGACTACCCTATTTCAAGACTAAGTACAACAGGCTTTCTCGCAAGGTTCAGGAAGAGGTAAACTTTCTACGTGCAGAAAGGTGGAGCGAAAAACTGAAGTCTTTGTCTGTCCAGGATAACTCACTCTAGGGTACTGTGAGGGCCTTAAAGGGAAACAGACCCATCCAATTGCCGCCACTGCTTGCAGGCAATGGCAGCGTTGTCACCAGTGATGAGGAAAAGGCTCAACTGATCGCCAATTCCCTAAAAAGTCAATTTACCAGGCCTGGTGAGACAGACTTGGACAGCCTTCAAAGCACTCAGCTAGTTAACAATGGGTGCATCGCTTACCAGTGCATTCATCGTGTTCCCACCCCTGTGGAAGTCATTAGTTCCCAAGAAATCTCCGACGTCATCAAGCGACTTAAGACAAAGAAAGCAGCGGGCATTGATTGCATCACTAACAGTGCTCTCAAGAATTTGCCTTCTAATATTATCTCGATCATCACCAAAGCTATGAATGACTGCTGGAAACTTGGTTACTTCCCCGACCAGTGGATAGAATCCGTCATAGTTACCATACCAAAGCCTGGTCTAAACCCTGCTCTTGCTGTCAGCTACAGGCCCATAAGCTTACTACCTATGTTATCCAAAGTCTTTGAACGCTGCATTCTGAAGAGGTTTAACGAATTCTGTGTAGCAAACAATCTCGTTCGAGATGAGCAATTCGGCTTTTGCCCAGGTCACTCCTGCCAACTTCAGATCTGGAGGCTTGTTGCAGACCTAAACACTCCTCTTAACTGTGCTAAGTATGGTGGTCTTGTCTTCTTGGATGTTCGTAAAGCTCTTGACCAGGTTTTGCACAACGGCCTCATATTCAAGATGATTACATGTGGTTTTTCGGACAAACTTATTAGCTTGATTAATTCCTTCCTCTCAAACAAGATATTTCGTGTCAAGGTTGGCTGCTCCATGTCAAACCCTTGTGACGTCAATGCTGGTGTTCCCCAGGGCTCTGTCCTAGGGCCTGCATTGTTCAACTTTTTCATCAGTGACTTCCCAACTTTTACCAAGTGCAAACTATATCTGTTTGCTGATGACGCGGCCATCATGACTACTGACCGCAATCCCGCTCACGTCATATCACGCTTACAAAAGGCCTTACAATTGTGCGAAGAGTGGTTTGCAAAGTGGAGACTCGACCTGAACGTTGACAAATGCAAGGCAATGTTCATTACGAAGAAACTTCGGAAACCACCGAGTCCTCTCTTCCTTTCTGGTAAAGAGCTCGAATGGGTTAAGAATTACAAATACCTCGGAGTGATGGTAGATGCCAGGCTAAATTGGAGTGACCACGTCTCCTATGCGATAAGTAAAGCTAAAAAGCCAAGTTTAGTCTAGTTGCTCTTCTGGGGCGAAACAGCGCCCTTGGAATGGATAGCAAACTCTTGCTTTATAAGATGGTTATACGAACCATTCTTCGTTATGGTATGCCTGCCTGGGCTACAATATGTAAGGCCAGATGGAAGGATCTCCAAACCTTCCAAAACGTTACCCTGAGGATTATCGCCCAACTTGACAGGAGACTCGCAACAAATATTTCTATTGCTGAGAATTTCCATATACCTCCAATTGGTAGCTATGTCCAGGAGTCGTTAAAGAAGTTGCTGCCGAAGATTAAGTACCATCCTAATCCTCTGGTTGCAGATATTCTGTAACATCCACTCACATTTAGAAGTTTCCTCAGGCATCGCAGGCCTCGTCAAGTCCTGGACATCGATTTCGACGACATTCAAAAGGCCATCTTTCCAGATTACTGGATCTCGTAGCTCCATGTCCCTGGTCAATCAACAATCAACTTCATCGTCCTTATAGGAAAGGACTCCATCTTATCCCCTGGATGACTTAAGTAGGTTTCATCTGGCTTCTTGCCTAGTTCAGTGTACTTCCCTTGGTTACTTCTTGGATGAGTATGGCAGTGAAAGCGTTGCTTTCAGACCGCTCGTTTCGTTTTCCCTGCGCTGTTCGATTGTCGATTGTCGATTCCAAGTTAGGTTAGGTTATGCTTCAATCGCATCCAGCTCTTCTCATCCAGATGCGGTCGATCCAATCCAATTGCGTAGCATTTATAGGAGTCTGGATAACCTTCTTAACCTCTGTAAAGAAAGTGGCAACGTACTACCACAGGTTGCGTCCCACGAAATCAAGAACTGACC
Source organism: Rhysida immarginata (assembly GCA_023313115.1). Classification (NCBI taxonomy): domain Eukaryota; kingdom Metazoa; phylum Arthropoda; class Chilopoda; order Scolopendromorpha; family Scolopendridae; genus Rhysida; species Rhysida immarginata. The sequence goes on along the minus strand of JAHWFO010050827.1, from coordinate 316,755 downwards.
ATGGACAGACACCATTACAGAACGATTACCCACGGAAAGCTTAGTTGCAATATAAGGAACGCCAAAGGAATCTATCGGAAGCGCATCGAATATTACAATTTCATCATAAATTGGAATATTGACATAGCTTTCGTGTGTGAGACGCACCTGAAATCGACTCAAGCTTTTAACTTGCCGGGTTATCATGTTTATCGAAAGGATCGACCTCTGGGTAACAACGCCAGTCAAGCATTTGGTGGAGCAGCTATCAAAGTCAAAGATGAAATTGATCATCGTGAGACTGTCATTCCAAATTATGTAGGAATGGAAGCTGTTTCTGTGATATTAAATGACGCCGACGCAGGTGAAATTAAATTCACCTCTCTGTATAATTCTCCTAGGCACAAGATTGGACCGTGCGAGCTTGATGAGCTGCTCTCTGGTCCCGTTCCAGTGGTTATGGCGGGAGATTTTAATGCTAAGCACCCTGCATGGAATTCCAAATGCTCCAACCAAAATGGCAATATCCTCTATGGATATACTCTGAACGAGATTGAAACCCTTGTTGCTGGACCCCTTGATGACACATACTACTGCGACCATTCTCCTGTCAGCGACTTGCTGGACGTTGTAGTTCTTAAAGGATACTTTAAGCCCTATAATATTTTCACAGTCGACGACTTATCCTCTGACCACCGTCCAGTGATGCTTATCTTTGAGGGCTTGGACATCGTTGTTAAGATTGGGCTTCGCTCCAAACAAGACTGGAAACTCTTCAGGGATATCCCTAGAGAAAACAGCATTCCCTATAAGGAGGTTATTGACAACGAGGATATTAATGCAAATATCAGTTCTATTACTCGTGTTATCAATGATGCTACAGCTTCCAGTACTTTCAATACTGATCAAAAGCGTCCTTAACATCTCGACCTCCCTACTTACTTCAGGCGTCTCATACTTGAAAGGAATTCCTATAGAAGGTTATGGCAGCGTAAACGACTTCCCTTCTTCAAGACGAAATACAACAGGATAGCTCGCAAGGTCCAGGAGGAGGTTAAATCTTTACGTAATCAAAGATGGAGCGAATGCTAAAGTCCCTGTCAGTTCGGGACAACTCGCTCTGGGGTACTGTAAGGGCTCTAAAAGGAAACAGACCCACCAACTTACCGCCGCTGCTTACGGCAAATGGCAATGCTGTCACGGGTGATCAAGATAAAGCTCAACTGATCGCCGAATCCCTGGTTAAGCAATTTACTACTCCTGGTGAGGACAACCCGGATAATTTTCCAAATATTCGTCTTGTTAACGATGGATGTATCGCACACGAGCTCACTCATCGTATTTCTACCTGTGAGGACACTATTGGTGTTCATGAAATCTCCGTAGTCATCAACCATCTTAAAAGCAGGAAAGCAGCAGGTATCGATTCCATCACAAATAGCACTCTCAAGAACTTACCTCCTAATGTTGTTGCGACCATTACCAGGGCCATGAATGACTGCTGGAGACATGGTTACTTTCCTGTCAAGTGGAAAGAGTCTGTTATCGTTACCAACCGAAGCCTGGTCTAAACCCTGCTCTCCCTGTCAGCTATAGGCCTATAAGTTTGTTACCTATGCTATCAAAAGTGTTTGAACGCGCCATTCTTAAGAGATATAACGACTTCTGTGTTGCTAACAATTTTGTTCGTGAAGTGCAACTCGGCTTTCGACCAGGTCACTCCTGCCAACTCCAGATCTGGAGGCTTGTTGCGGATTTAAACACTCCTCTTAACTGCGGTAAATATGGTGGTCTTGTATTTCTGGATGTCCGAAAAGCTTTTGATCAGGTTTGGCACGAAGGCCTAGTGAATGATAATATTTATAAATTCCAGAAGAGCAGCGATCCACAGCAAAGCAGAAATAGCAGTGGAAGAAAAAATAAAGCTGCTCGGGACAATCAAGGGAGGAAATAGTCAGAACAACAAGCAAAATTTTTCTCAATACACAAAATGATTACTTGTGGTTTTCCGGACGATCTTATTGCCTTGATTACATCCTTTCTGTCGAACAGGATATTTCGGGTAAAGGTTGGTTGCTCCATGTCAAACCCATGTGACGTCAAAGCTGTTGTTCCCCAGGGTTCTGTTCTTGGCCCTGCACTCTTCAACTTTTTCATCCATGACTTCCCAAGCTGTATCTGCAAACTGCAAGCTGTATCTGTTCGCTGACGACGCGTCCATCATGACCACTGCCGCGAACCCGCCCATGTCATATCTCGATTGCAAAATGCCTTACATCAGTGCGAGAAATGGTTTGCTAAGTGGAGACTAAATCTTAATGTTGACAAATGCAAGGCAATGTTCATTAAAAAGAAACTTCGGAAACCCCCGAGTCCTCTCTTCCTTTTTGGTAGAGAGCTCGAATGGGTAAAACATTACAAATACCTCGGAGTGGAAATAGATGCCAAGCTAAATTGGGGCGACCATGTCTCCTACGCTATCAAGAAGGCAAAGAAGGCAAAGTTCAGTCTGGTAGCTCTTCTGGGGCGAAACAGCGCGCTTGGATTGGACTGCAAACTATAGCTGTACAGGAGAGTAATCCGAACCATCTTGCTTTATGGTATGCGTGCCTGGGCTATAATATGTAAGTCCAGATGGAAGGACCTCCAAACCTTCCAAAACGTTACCTTGAGGACATTTGCCGAACTTGACAGGAGAGTTGCAACAAATATTTCAAATGCTGAAGATTTCCATATACCTCCCATTGGTAGCAATGTACAGGAGTCACTGAAGAAATTTCTTCCGAAGATTAAGGACCATCCCAATCCTCTGGTTGCAGATATTCTGGAGCATCCACTCATGTTTAGAAGTTTCCTCAGGCATCGCAGGCCTCGACACGTACTAGACATCAATTTTGACGACATCCAAAAGGCCATCTTTCCCGACTACTGGATCTCATAGCTCCTCGTGCCCTCGTCAATCAACAATCAACTTATTCGTCCTTATAGGAAAGGACCAAATCTTATCCACTGAATGACTTAACTAGTTCTCATCTGGCTTCTTTGCTAGTTCAGTGTACTTACTCTGATTACTTCCTGGATGAGTATGGCAGTGAAAGCATTGCTTTCGGACCGCTCGTTTCGTTTTTTCCTGCGCTGTTCGATTGTCGATTCCAAGTCAGGTTTCGAAGACCCCACCATGTCCTGGATGTCTGCTTTGATGACGTTAACAAGGCTGTCTTCCCCAACTATTGGATCTTCTAGATCCTGCTGATTTTTGGGGACTCTATCCGTCAATCCACAATCTGACTCGTCCCTTCTCGGGACTTATTCTCTGGAGGACTACAGAGGTTCATCAGGCTTCTCTCCCAGTTTAGTGTACTTCCTCTGGTTTACTTTTTGGGCAAGCGTGCAAAGTGAGCTTGGCTCCTGGACCACTCGCGTCTTTCTTTTTCACTACACTGTTCGATTGTCGATTGTCGATTATTCCAAGTCAGTTCTCTCAAGTTCTCTCGAGGGGCTCCTTGGCTGCTAATTGATGAAAGCAAAGCTTTCGAAAAGCGCTTACAGACTCAGGTTGTATTTTTCATTTTATTTTCGGTCTTTTTCTTTTTATGTTTGTTCAATTCCTTTTCGTTGTGGCAAAAGAGTTTTATTTTATTCTTAAGTTAATCATCCGCATTATCCACATAAGATTTTTAGACAATTTTAATGAGAAAATGGCAAAATTTGATTCAATGTTACTTCTTCTAATGATACCATGATATGGCTTGTAATATATTAAACATAAAGGAATGCCATATGGGTACTTAAAAAAAGAGTATATAAGGAAACATTTTACGTGCAAAGGTGGTAAAATTTTATGATGCGTTACTTCTTCTAATGGTGCAATGATGGTACTGTTGGTAATTTTCAATAGCAGGATATGGCTTGTAATATATTAAACAAGTTGAAATGAATGACCTGAACGAATTTATATGCCTATATTATAAGTGCGAACATGGTAAAATTTGATTATGTAGTACTTCTTTTAATGATGCAATTATGGTACTGTTTGTAAATTTTCAATGCCAAGATATGGTTTGTAATATATAAAAATTAATGGAATCTCATGTACAGAACGAATATATAAGAGTGCTTGATAAGTGTGAAAATGGTAGAAAATTGTTCAGTGTTACGTTTTTTAATGATGCAATTATGGTACTGTCAGAAAACTTCAATGCCAAGATATGGCTTGTAATGCATTTATATATAAGTTGAAAATACATGTCCAGGACGTATTTGTAAGAGTAATCAATAAGTGCACAGATTGTTAAATATGAATTCGCGTTCCTTTTCTAATGAATTATGGATGAATATGTAAAAATAGTAGTTAAATGCGAAGATGGTTGAATTTGATATAAAAATCAAGTTGAAAAGAATGACTTAAACGAATATATATGCGTAATGCGAAACATGGCAAATTGTAATTCAGGGTTTCTTCTACTAGAAATGTAATTATGGTACTTAATGCAGAGATATGGCTTGTAATATATAAAACAAGTTGAAAAGACATGTGATAATCAAATATATAAGTGTAATCAGAAGTGCGAATACGGTAGAATTTGATTTAGTGTTACTTCTTCTAATGATGCAATTATGGTACTGTTTGAAATTTCCAATGCCAAAATATGGTTTGTAAAATATTAAACTTAAAGGAATATCATGGACTTACCGATTATATAAGGGTGCTTCATAAGTACGAAAATCGCAGAAAATGAATCAGTGATACTACTTCTAAACATGCCATTATGCTGTAGTAAGAAATTATAAATACCTGGCAATGGCTTGTAATATAAATAACAAGTTAAAAAGAACGACCTGAACGTTTATAATTGCGTTATGCGAACATAGTAAAATTTGATTCAGTCTTTGTTCTTCTAATAATGTAATTATGGTACTGTTGGAAATTTACAATTCCAAGATATGGCTTGTAATATATAAAAGAAGTAGAAAAGACATGTCATGAACAATTATATAAGAGCAATCGATAAGTACGAAGATCGTAGCATATGATCCATTGTTATCCTTACTAATGATGCAATTATGGTACTGTTGGAGATTTTCAATGCAAAGTTATGGCTTTTAATGTATCAAGCAAGTTGAAACGACATGTCCGGAACGAATATATAAGAGTAATTAATATATGAGAAAATGGTAAAATTTAATTCAGTGTTAGTTCTGCTAATGATGTAATTAGGGTACTGTTGGAAATTTTCATTGCCAAGATATGGGCTTGTAATATATTAAATTTAATTGAATATCACTTAGTGAACGAATATATAAGGGTGCTTATAAAAAGTAAAAATGGTAGAAAAATATTCCGTGTTACTTCTTTTAATGATACATATATGGTCCTGTTTGAAATTTTGAATCCCAAGATATGGCTTGTAATTTATAAAACACGTTGAAAAAATCTGTCATGAACGAATATATAAGAGTAATCAATAAGTGCGAAGATGGTAGAATAAGATTTAGTGTTACGTCTTCGAATGATGAATTATAGTAGTGTCGGAAATTTTTAATGCCAAGATATGGCTTGTAATCCAAATAACAAGTAGAAAATACATATCCAGAACGTATTTATAAAAATAATCAATAAGTAGCGATTATAGAATATGATTCCGAGTTACTTTTTTTAATGAATGATGCATGAATATATAAATAAAGTATTTAAAAGCGAAGATGGTAGATTTTCAGTGTTACTTCTTCTAAACATGCTTTTATGGTAGAGTGAGAAATATATGGCGTGAAACATAACAAAACAATTTGAAAGGAATGACCTGAACCAATATATATGAGTTATGCGTGCATGGTAATCTTAGACTTAGTGTTACTTTGTATAAAATTATAACTATGGCACTGTTAGAAATTTTCCATGCCAAGATATGGCTTGTAATATATAAAACAAAATATCCAAAAATAGCAGAATTTGATTCAGTGATAAATCTTAGAATGAAACAAAGATGTTAATGTTTGAAATTTTGAATGCCAAGATATTGCTTGTGATATATTAAACATAATATGAAGCAATGTACTGAACGAATATATAAGGGTAATCAATAAGTGCGAAGATGGTGGAATATGATTCAGTGTTAGTCTTCTATTGATGCAAGTATGATACTTTGGAAATTTTCAATGCCAAGTTATAGCTTGTAATGTATCAAGTAAGTTGAAACAACGTGGCTGGAACGAATATATAAGAGCAATCAGTAAATGAGAAAATGGTAAAATTTGATTCAGTGTTACTTCTTCTAATGATATAATTATGGCACTGTCGGAAATTTTCAATGCCGATATATGGCTTGTAATACATATAAGAGTTGAAATTGCATGTCAGAACGTGTTTATAAGAGTAAATAATAAGTGCAGAGATTGTAGATATGATGAACATATCTTTTGGAAATTTTTAATGTCAAGATATGTCTTGTAATATAAAAAATTAGATGAAAAGACATGTGCTGATCAAATATATAAGAGTAATCAGAAGTGCGAATATGGTAGAATTTGAATTAATGTTCTTTTTCTAATTATGCGATTATGATACTGTTTGAAATTGTCAATGCCAAGATATGGTTTGTAATACTGTATATTAAACTTAATGGAATTTCATGCACTGAACGAATACAATATGTAATCAGAAATATCCGGATACCCCTCACAGACCATCGCTTGGCCCAATGTCACATGATAATGACTTGCACATCATTTAAATAGCTTCCCACCTCTTCAGGCACAACTCTGCTTGGACATTGGCATAAATGGGTCGTTTGGCAGAGCTCTGTGTGTTCCAACGTGGAACCATCTTTGGATGTCACCTATGCGGCAAGTCCGTGCGTGATATTTCCAGCCTTCTTCAGATACCCAAGTCAACAGTAGGCGATGTCATTATGAAATGGAAGACCCGGGGATCAACAACAGTTCAACAACGAACCAACAGACCCAAGAAACTAACGGACAGAGACTGTCGAGTGCTTCGTCGTGTCACCCGCAGCAACCGGTAGTCCTCGGCGGAAAAAATTGCCACAGAGTTTCGAAACGCCTCTGCAAATGATGCCACTACCATGACAATTCGTCGGGAACTGCACACGGTGGGATTCCTTGGCCGTGCTGCTGCCCACAAGCCCCACATCAGCAGGGTCAACGCCAAGCGACGACTGGAGTGGTGCAAAGCCCATAGAAACTGGACAATGGACCAATGGAAACGTGTAATGTGGACAGACGAATCTCGCTACACACTCTGGCAATCCGATGGACGAGTTTGGGTTTGGCGCATACCTGGAGAACGCTTCTTATCTGAGTGCACAGAGCCACAGTCAAGTTAGGAGGAGGAGGAGTCATGGTGTGGGGCTCATTTTCATAGTACGGACTGGGCCAGCTCGTTCCGAGCGTTATTTGAATGTTCTGGACCACTGTGCACTTCCGACGTTGTGGCAATTTTTTGGAAACGGGCCATTTCTCTACCAACACGACAATGCTCCGTGCCACAAAGCGAGGTGTGTACAGCTGTGGCTTGCGGACTCAGGGTTCAAAGAAATGGGTTGGCCGGCACAAAGTCCCGACCTCAATCCTATAGAGAGTCTGTGGGATAAATTGGAAAGACGCTTGCGGGCCAGATCACATCGGCCAACTTCTGTAACTGAACTCATTCTCGCTCTTCAGGAGGAATGGAGGAACATTCCGGAAAGTACCTACCAACATTTGGTGGAAAGTCTTCCCCGAAGGGTGGAAGCTGTGATTCGGGCAAAGGGATGTGCAACGCCCTATTGATTTCCATGAAATCGTGGCTAGAGCGCAAACGTGCATGTGTCCAAATATTTGTGATCATATAGTGTATATAAGGATGCTTAATAAGTGCGAACATGGTAGAATATTGTTGAGTGTTACGTCTTCTAATAATAAAATTATGGTACTGTGCAGATTTTAAAACCAAGTTATTGCTTGTAATATTGCTTGATTCATAATGTTAGGAACTTCTGCTCTGTAGACGATCGTTTTTACATGACCCTACAGAAAAAAGTCCAAGGGATTAAGATCGGGTGATCTTGCAAGCCAGGCTGCCAGTCTACCTAGACTATGCACAGATTCGTGTATGCAGCATTAAGGTGTGCTTGCACAACATGGCTGAAATGTGCTAGTGCACCATCATGCATGAACCACATGTTAGATCTTTTTAAAAAAAGAATTTCTTCCAGTAAATCTGGCAATGCATTCTGCAGAAACAAAAGATACGTTCGCCCAGTCAATCATGGCGGCAACACATAAGGGCCAATTAATTTTTTTCCGACAATTCCACACTAGCTGTTCACGGAGAAACGCTCTTGATGCGCTCAATCTCTGGTAACATGCGAGTTAGCATCTGCCCAATGGTGCCGGTTGTGAGAATTTACGATTCCTGTCCGGGTGAAGGTTGCTTCGTCCGTGAAAAATATCTGGCTGAGACAACTAGGGTCTGCTGTATGACGACGTTGTAACCATTGGCAAAATCGTTGTCGGTGTGGATAGTCCGTTGGGTTCAGTGCCTGAACCATTTGCAGGTGGTATGGATGAAAAAGCTGACGGTGAAGAATGTGCCAAACAGATGAGTACGAAATGTGTACCATGGAAGAAATACGACTGCGCTTGTCTGTGGTTCATCATGTATGATGTCAATTATCACATCCTCCTCATCCGGAGAATGTTGCACACGCTGCCCTTGTCCTGTTTGACGGCCAAAGGAACCACGCTCCCTCAAAATGTCTTTGACAGATGCAAATGTTCGGTTATTTGGCGAACGTCTATTCGGAAAGCGTTCTTAGTAGAGTATTCTTGCTTCCACAGCATTTCCGTCCGCAAGACAATACATTAGATGCATGTCAGTGTATTTTGCACAGAAATACGTGTACATTACTTTTTTTTACGTAAATCGTAATGCGCATGTCAAAGCACGCAAAAGTTCTAAAATTGATATTCCTAGTGGATGTACAGTAGTGAAACTAATATTTATACCCTCCAACATGATAACATTAGAAGAAATATCACCGAATTAAATTTTTCAATCTCTTCACTTATTGATTACTCTTATATATACATTCTGCACATGTCTTTTTAACTTCTTATATAGATTACAAGCAAAATCTTTTCATTGAAAATTTCCCACTGTACCAAAACTGCTTCTATAGAAAAAGTAACAATGAATCAAATTCTACCATATTCACCCGTATTGATTTCTCTTATGGTTATAATAGGGCATATTAATGAGAAATATCTCATGACCAACAATACAAGACAAAATTCTTGAAACAATAAGCATCAACAATGGTATCAACACGCAATTCACAAACTCTCTGCGCGGACCAACAATATATATCTCATGACCAACAATGCAAATAAAAGTTTGTGCAACAATATATATTAAAAGAAAAGAAATTACAACAACATGAAGTGTTTATCTAGAGGAAGATTACGTAAGTAAAAAACTACTTACACTAGAAGGCATCCTTGGAGAGATCCATCCATTCTGACCCTTTAAAAAATGTTTCGGTAAATCAAGTCCAGGTATATCAGTTAGAATGGATATTTTCAGTGGAGAGGTAAATTCCTGTCTTTCTGATTTTTCCTAAAATCTATAGTCCCTGCGCTCTATATTGTAGTGATTGAGTTAATATTTAACCAGTTTGAGGGTTTAATTTAGCTTTTAGAAGTTGTTCTGTTTACTACAAGCATAATTGACCCAGGCAACGCCGGATCCTCTGCTGAAGTATATAAAAACATTTGAAGAGACTTGTAGTGAACGAATATATAAGGGAGATCAATAAAAGCTAAGATGGTAAAATTTGATTAAGTGTTACTTTTTCTAATGATGGTACTGTTGGAAATTTTTCTTGTAAAAATATAGCTTGTTATTAATAAAACAAGTTGAAAAGACATGTCCTGAACGAATATATAAGAATAATCAATAAGTTCGAAGATGGTAGAATTTGATTCAGTGTTACTTTTTCTAAAGATGTATATATGGTACTGTTGGAAATTTTTAATGCCCAGATATGGCTTTTAATCTTAATAGCAAGTTGAAAAGAGATGTCCAGAATGTATATATAAGAGTAATCAATAAGTGCGAAGTTGGTAGAATTTGTTTCAGTG